>BMAO01026406.1:0-17627 GCA_019973975.1 Trichonephila clavata | reverse complement strand
TAATATATAATATACACTGGTGTGCAAAAATTAAGGACGAAGTCGAAAAATTAGCATATCAGCTGAACGACGAGGCAGAGCGGACAGAAAGACCAATCAGGAGATTAAGTGAGGTGATGTACGGTAGCACATGCGCAGATATGCAGGTAGACGTAATGGGGAGTGTCTGAGTAGTAAAGCATGTTGTCGGTGTAAGATTAGTATTTCTGGCAAAGAGATTGCACACTGTATAGCAGTTAAAATCACACCGAGTTGCTGCCTCAGCGAGAAATGGCGAATAATCAAACTGTTAGACGACATCTGGATGCTTTTACCCGAGGTCGAATCATTGGGAAGTTGGAGGAAGGTTGCAGTGTGACAAGTGTGGCTGCAGAGTTCGGAATTGCTCACAGCATCGTTTCACGACTTTGGAGACAATTTCAAACTACAGGAACAGCTATCCGGGGGTTCAGTAGTGGTCGTCCACGAGGAACCACACCCGCAGATGACCGGTATATTGCCTAACAGGCCAGAAGAAACAGGCGGCAGACAGAGGGAGAAATCGCTAGACACACGACACAGGCGACTGGACGACCGATATCGCGTTTTACCGTGGCCAGAAGACTGCACGGTGGTGGTCTGTTTGCACGACGCCCTGTACGGTGTGTACCTCTAACGCCTGCCCATCGGAGAAGGCGTTCTCTGTGGTGCCAGGAACACCGGAATTGGAGAGACAATGAATGGGGACGAGTACTCTTTACAGATGAGAGCAGATTCAGTCAGAGTAGCGATTCTCATCGCATACTCATCTGGAGAGAGCGGGAAAGCCGCAATCATCCCTCGAACATCATTGAAAGGGACAGGTATGGAGGTGGCGGTGTTCTCGTTTGGGGAGGCATCATGCTTGGTAGTCGTACAGACCTTCACATCTTCGACGCAGGTTCAGTCAACGGGAGCCGTTATTGTAACGAGATTCTTCTTCCATACGTGCGTCTTTTTAGAGGCGCTATGGGTCCGCAGTTCCTTTTCATGGACGACAATGCACCATGTCATCGCACAGTAGCTGCCGAACAGCTCTTAGAGAGTGAGAATATTGAACGTATGGATTGGCTGGCACGATCTCCGGATCTCAATCCCATCGAGCATGTATGGGATTTTCTAGGCAGACGCTTGGCAGCTCGTACCTTACCACCAGTAACGATTTCGGAGCTTCGATTGGCGCTGCAAGACGTATGGGCAGCAATGCCTCAACAACTCATTGACACCCTCCTTCTCAGCATGGGCAGACGCTGTGAAACCTGCCTAGCAGTCAGGGGAGATCATATCCCCTACTAAAGACCGGATATTTCTTACTGGACACCCATCACAGGGATGTTTCGGCCTTCAGTCGCATTGCGCTCCATGCTACTTTTTCAATAAAGCTTCTTTTTATCCCTCTGATTTCTCTTTTAGTAAAGTTGCTTACATTACTCATGTCCTTACGTATTGGGGATCTTACGGTATTAAATGTGTTGATTTGGAATGCTTTTGTACAAAGTTATATTGAAAAAACCGTCTCGTCCTTAATTTTTGCACACCAGTGTATATAAAATTCTCGTGTCACAGTGTTTGTAACCAAACTCCTCCGAAACGGTGTGGCCGATTCTTATGAAATTTTGTGCGTATATTCAGTAGGTCTGAGAATAGGACGTAAATTATTTTTCATTCCGATATTGTAATCAGTTAAAAAGATATTAATTAAAAACCTTAAAACGCATAATTGTCTTAACCCTGCGCGTTATTTTTCCCGCCTAGCGTCGTGAATGAACAGAGGGTGAAATTTTTCGGTATTCTCGACGTTATTTAAACAGCCATCCGATTTTTATTTTTAAATCAGACAAAAAATAATTACAGAATCGGAAAGATCATTTCTTTCGCCACGCTACAGTATAAATTTTTTTGCAAAATAATATTATTTTCTATTTTTTTAAGATTTGTTTTAAAAAATAGTTAAAATTGATGCGTTTTTATGAAAATTATTTCGAAATCGTTGCGTATGAATTTATTTTCGTGTTATGAAAACGATATTCTACACTAAATAACTTCAAGCCTTTTCTTTTAGAACCAGTCATTTAAAAAAATAAAATGCC
Organism: Trichonephila clavata; assembly: GCA_019973975.1. Taxonomy (NCBI): domain Eukaryota; kingdom Metazoa; phylum Arthropoda; class Arachnida; order Araneae; family Nephilidae; genus Trichonephila; species Trichonephila clavata. Next base: position 15,519 of record BMAO01026406.1, on the reverse strand, counting down.
CAAAACTTTTTTAAGATTTTTCGAAAAATTGTCGAAATTTTTAACTTAACACTGAATAACTTCGTTATTTATTAAGATTATCATACGAAACTTTTGTTGCGTTTGTAGAATAATGTTACTAAACTTCTGTGCGAAGATTGAAAAAATTGCTAAAAAATTACGGATTTTAAAAAAACATTTTGTGATTTTCGTAAAATAACGTTATTGCAAGAAATAATCTAAACAGTATTTTTTGTACATTTTTTATTTAAAAGTCCTTCGTTTTCGAAATTAATTTGTGAAGTTTGAAAGCATTAACTTAAAATTTAAGCCCTAAAAAATAAAAACTTTAGTAAAAAATACGCGATTTAACAGTTTGCCAAGCCTTGGCGTCGAAAAATGGTTTCGCGCCAAATAGCTTTCAACTGTTTCACCTGAAACTTCACATCTAACTCAAGGGTTACACCAAAAAGTTCTGACAACATGCGAAAATCAGCAAATTTGGCGAGTAAAAAAAATGCGAGTGAAAAATTTATTTTTGCTTCAATTTTCATCATTTTCTCTTAATATAATTTTCAAAATTAAATCATTATTGATGTCAGATTAAGATGAAAGAATGTATTCAATACATTTCTGAGATTCATTTAAAATATTTATCCATATCCAATCAGTGATTTAAAAAATAAAAAGCCAAAAACTTTTTTGAACAAATTTTAATAAAACACTCAAAATACTTAAATCAATCGTTTAAGGATTTCTTCTTTAAAAAAGATAATTGCATGAAACTTTATTCCCATGTGTCGAACATTTCAAAAAATCCTCACAATTTTACTTCAAGATTTAAAATAGTAGTGAAATTTTGTAATTTGATAAATTTCTACTTTTCTGTCTGTTTTCAACATACAACTATTTTTAAAAAGGCTATATTTTCGTTTCCGAGGACTAAAAAAAAACTGCAACGAAAGAATTGGAAAGTGGGTGAGTGATTTATAAATTCGCACTGTTTGCCTATTCGAGAGTTTTTGGCGAAGGACTTCGAATTTTAAGCCACGGTCAAGTGATGAGGACGACACCTGAGCTTTCACCCATCTCTCCTAATTACCACACCAACTTAAGAACAAATTTCGGAAAAGGGAGTTTTTATGACATAGTTAAGAAATCATTCACATCGCGCGCATACACACACACATAAGTGCTATCGTCCTAAGGGAAACAGGAAATTCCCATGGGGATGAAGTTATTCACTCGGTAAAAGCCCGTGCAACCCCGGGATAAGCGGAGAGGAAAGAAACAAAGAAGTCAAAGTAATTTCGAAAAATAATATTGGAAGTGCTGATTTTGTCAAGAGAAGGGAAAATGTTAAACGAGAAAGCCATGATACGCACTCACATCATACGTGTCCCACCCACACAGATGTGCTGGCGTTAGAAATAAAGTTGGAAATTAACATGAGGATCAAGTTATACCCTCGGTAAAAGCCCGTGCAACGCCGGGCCGGGTCAGCTAATATATATATATATATATATATATATACTCCCTTTTTCTTCGCAAGGAATATTCAAGTTTTATTGGTGTGCTTTATGAACAATTTTTATCTTTTTTAATAATAGTCCTTTTTTTTTACTTTGGGGAGAGGGGCGGCATTTTTCATTTCTGTCCGGAGCGGTAAAGTTGCTAGAGCCAGGCCCTGACCACAAGTACGGGGTTCAAATCCCGGGCTGGGCAAGGTCGACTCAGCCTTTCATCTCTTCAGTGGGTCTGTAAATTGAGTACCAAGCTTGCTTGGGAATTGAACACTTCGGGTTTCGCGTCAGACGGACCACTTGACCTAAGCATCTACACATGCCTCCCAGCGCCTACGGTCACGAAAGCTGAGATAGGCAAAGCAGGCCTTGGACCTCATGGGCTGTTGCACCACTGAGTTCAGTTCAGTAAACGAATCATTAAGATTCATTTAGGTAGAGATACTGGTGAAAATGTCGCTTCATCCCGCCCTCCCTGAACATACTCTGTTAACAGCACATTAATAACTGGCGATCAATACTGATAGGATTTTTTTCACCAAACTTATAAAAGTTATCTTGCATCAGACCTTGGTTTTTTTTTAACTATAATTTATTATTAACTCGCTTTCTTTAATGTCTGTCCGGGTGGAATTTTGTAATTGATTTTAAATTGTGTGACTTTCCGATTACGTAGAGACTTGAAATTTGGACAATAGCTCAGAAGTGGATGACAATGCATGAAAATGTGAAAAAAGAAAAAAAGGAGGAATTTTATAATTTTTAGTCCGTATAAAAACATGGTACATTAAATTTTTTTTTAATTCGAACTTTTTCTTCTTAACACACTTTTATTTGTTTGACCTGTTCTATAGAGACGGGATCTAATATAACGATACGGGACTCATCCGACGCCCCATAAACGGAAAGAATAAATACACTTCAGACCCGTTAATTAATATCCATTGAAGAGCAAGACTAATTCCACAGCCATGTAATTCCAGCTTCAAATATCAAATTCAAGGATAAATTCAACAATGAATAAATGATAGTTTAAAAAAACTAAAAAACACGCTTTTATTGTAGTTCGAACTAAAAAATGAAAAATAAATTATAGTTTTAAAAAAAAACTGAAAAACACGCTTTTATACTGAATCGAACTAAAAAGTAAAAAAAAAAATAATTCTTAATATAAGAATAAAATGATTAACGAGAAAATTAATGTCAATGGGGGTAAAAGCGTGGGGTGTTCTATAAATGTATCAATTCTTATACTTGCTAACTTCTATTCCCCGAAAAGCTGAATTAGTGTAAAAATGTAGTACAAAGCACCCCACGCTTTTACCCCATTGACATTAATTTTCTCGTTAATCATTTTATTCTTATATTAAGAATTTTTTTTTTTTACTTTTTAGTTCGATTCAGTATAAAAGCGGTTTTTTTTTCAGTTTTTTTTAAACTATAATTTATTTAAAGGCTAAAGTTATAGGGGCAGCATAAGAACTATGATATAGTTTAATTATTCCTGCTGTCAGCAATGCATCTAATTGTTTTTTTATTTCCGCGTCATCTTTAGGAGAGGTTTGATAAGGGCGATTTGCAGTGGGTAATTCTGATATAAGTACGATTTTAGGTGAAGCACGGCTTATTTCACCCACATCAAATTTATTTTTAGCAAAGACATATGGTTATTTTTATCATAATATCATTAACAATATCATAATCACTGTTAGGAATTATTTCTATATTAAACACATGAACAACTTTTTTAGAAATAATTTTATTATTATTAATTTTAAGACTTCTGTTATTTAATTTATGTTTATTCGTTTCTTTAACAATTTCTTTAGGTTCACCCTGTTTTGGAATTATTTTGCCTCTTTGAAATATTTTCTGTTCACTAAAATTAATAATTAATTCAAAACTACTCATAGTCTGACAAGATATTATTAAGTAAGGAATTTCTACATTTAATATGAGGAATTTAATATCTTTAATAATCATTGGTAAAATAATATATTCACTAACCTTAATTTGTCTATTGATGGTGGATATGTCTGATTCCAGGTGTTCCACATTTTTATCTCCCTTGATTTGTGTTAGTAATTTTTTACAAATTAGGTTAATATTAGATCCTGTATCCAATAGAGATTCACTTTTCTTTAAATTGATGCTCGCTTGGATGATGAGAAGATCTTATCTTTGATATGGTCGAATTATAGTATTGTTTTCTGGGAGTCTTTGACTGGGCTGGAAAGTTGAAGCATCTGGTCGCAAATCCGCTGGTCTTTGTTGCGAGATCCGTTGGTTTCTCTGACTCATGGTCGGCCTCTGAGGAGTAAAGGATGGGTGATGATGATAGGATGCTGAACGTCGAGGATAATATACCTGGTTTTATGAGTAACCCATTTTTTGTTTTGTTTAACATTTATAAGCCCTGTGCACCACGCAATGTATAACACGGGGGTATACAACACAGACAGAAGAAAGGATTACAACACAAACATGCATGCCTTCTCCGGGATTCGAACCCAGTCCCTACGGCACCGCAGTCAGCTTCACTGACCACTATACCGGATGGGCGGCAATGAGTAACCCATTGGTGGTTGATTTTGACCACTACGCCATCTTCCGTATTGTAGTCTGTGGGCAAGTTGGGGAGGTGTTCTTTTCATCGGATATTTTGGATTGATAAATTCTAGGCGATTTGTAGTTGAAATTTTACTTTCTTGTATGTCCAAAATTTTCATCTTTTCTTTCAGCTCTTGTATATCTTTCGAACTTTTTAACTGCATTTCTACGGCTCTGTCTTCTTTCAATCCTTTGATTATGTAAAATTTTCCAGCTTCTTCTTCGAAGTTGATTCTGGATGCGATCTCTTGCATTCTATAGAAGTATTCTATGTTAGTCTCTTTGGGTGTTTTTTCTGTTTTGGCTAGTTAAAGATGCATCTCCGCTGGATTTATTTGTGTTCCAAATTCTCATACTAAGTTCAATTTAAATTCGGTGAAACTTCTTGGTATTGGATTTGACTTGATGAAGGTTGCAATGGGTCAGCTTACTAATTTTGTTAAAAATATAATTTTCTGTTTATCTGTTATTCCGAAAGAATTGCAAATATTTTCAAATTGGTTCAAGAAATTTTGAATGGGTATTTCTAGGTTATACTTTTGGAAAAAAGTTTGGATATCTTCAAAACGTACTTCATTTTTGACTATAGTTATATGTTGAGTTGTTTTTTTTCCTTCTGTTTCTGTTATGCTCATTTCTTCTGTAATTTTCTCCTTCTTAATATTTTCTGCCTTATTTTCCATCTTAAAATTTTGATTACTTGAATTTCCTTCAAGTGAATAAGATAATGTTATTTCTTCTCTGGCTGTTGGAACGGCGCTTTTATTTTCAGGGACAAGAGCGTTTCTTTTTTTTTTTCTTATCCTCAGAGAATGTTTATTGGAGAGCTGTTTATATTCTCGGTAGGAGCAAGTTTCGTTTCACGGGTTTTAGCAGAGCTTTCTTTTCTCCGGCAAACCCTGGGTTCTGCTAAAGGACACGCATTGCTTTCAGAGTTCCATAATTTTCTCTACAGCACTTTCCATTATATTTGGTTAATTTAGCATCCGTTTTTAAATGTTTTTATATTTTCGATGGATTTAAATTAAAGTTAAAATGAATTTGTAGGCTGCAGGTTTCCTTCCTTCTGGCTCATCCTGCCGGCTTATTGCTGTCGTGGTTTTTCGAGTCAACACCAAGGCATTTTATTTTGAACTGTCTTTATTCCATGAAATCAATTTTGGATCTGCTTTCTAAGAGAGAGAGACGGACACCAAGTTTTAGAATCTGTAGCCCCTTATAGGCCAGAAGTTTTTCAAGTACTCTTCTTATTGAAGGGATATATTTGAAAGTTATGCATTTAAGCATGACATACGAGGTAATAAAAATTATTGGTCGGAGCGGCAAAGTTCTGTTTAGGGCCATGTGTTCTTCATTCCCGAACTGGATAATAAATTTAATGCTTGAAAATGTAACGGGAAAATAAAAGTTAAAAGTGGTCTAGGGATTTAATTTTAGATCTAATTTAATTATCCTTAACACACACACACACACACACATATATATATATATATATATATATATATATATATATATATATATATATATATATATATAAAGAGTTTTTAATCACTTTTTTTCCCTTAAAGGAAATAGGAAACATCTAATAAAAAATTGAATTAATATCCTTGATCAAAATACATGTTATAATAGACTATTCATTTGGAGCAGCTGAATGTGATCTATGGTTTAATATGGCACATCTTTCAATTTTTCCGTGAGGTCTTTTAGAGTCTGGAAATGAGGGAAATCTTAATAATAAATGAGGTACTTTCGCGGACCCCCTAGAACATAATATTTCCGTCAATTAAACATAAATAGGATTAACTCCTCGAGCGGTCAATTTTTTTTTTTCTTTTTTTTTTCCCCAAAATGTTTTAAAAAAGGGTACATATTTTTTATTGCATATAACTAAGCACAATACTTAAAAGAATGCGAAAATGGAAATATTTTATTTTAATTTTCAGTTTTAAAGTTTTCACACTATTTTTTATTTTGTGATTGTAGAACACAAAAAATCCTAAATATTTCATTTTCATAAGTACACTTCTACATGCTATGATGAATGTTTCATATATATCTTAAAGGAATCTCTTCCATACTTAAAAAAAGATTTCCTCTTTTTCAAACGGTTGAGAATTTTGTGTGTGTGCATACATATGGTGTAATACTCAGTCTTACATTGAAATGGGAACAGAGATATATCGGCTTTTTTGGATTATCTTTCCATTTTCACTTCTTCTCAAGCAAAAAATTGCATTTTGTCTTGCCAATCCCTGTTCTTTATCGAATATTTTCAAGAATATAAATTCCTGTCTACAGTGAAAAATTCCCGCCTTCACCACGAAGAAAATACCGGAAGAGAAGTATTTCAGTACCATGGACAAACTGCATCTCTTAAAAACACACACACACACACACACACAAGCACTAATAATCTCACTATAAGAATTAAAATCATGGACAAATCAAAGATAGAAAGATGAATATATCAGTGCCCATGCAGCGTACGGACAAACCGGTTATGACCAGCTTTCGGAAAGAGAAACCCAGGAGAGAGAAATTCTCATACTTAATTAACATTGTCAAAAAAAAAGAATAATAAAAGGAACTTGTATCATCAAAAATGTTTAAATAATCACTGTAAATCAATTATTTTTTTGAAATTAAGCAATACTTTTTAAAATATAAATTACATAAGAAAAGTATTAAACATTTGTACGTGAATTAAATTAAGCGTATATGCAACTGTGCGACCACGATATATCTCCATACATAAAAATAGCACACGCCGTTTTTTTATTAAACACAAATATTTTTTCAGAGCACCCAAATTTTTTTCGTGATTTGAATATTCAATTACATTACTCCATAATAAGAAGGGTGTAGTTTTAAAAAGGCATATTTGATTTGATTGTTTGATTATGTGGCATTTTTTTTGGGGGGGGGGGAGCTACATAAAGCTTATTGGCGGCGTATCTCGTAATTCTAAGCCGTGGTCACGTGACGAGAACGACACCAGAGCTACGAAGTTCGAAAATCATGTTGTATCTTTCAACATATGTAATTTCTAGAAGAATGACACCATGTCGCTGGAAAATAACCCTAACTTATTTTCGCGTAATACAAGGGGTGATCAAATGAAAAGGTACGAAAGGACATAAAAATGAAACAGTTAAATATTTGCATATTCCGCCAAGGGAGAATGTAGCGAGACATCTCGAGATGCCATTGGAGACTCTGACTGGGATCGGATCATGCGCGGGTGCCCGCATGTGCAGGAGAAAGCAAAGCGGCGTCCAAATGATGCGAGCACAGAATTACTCGAGCACAGAAAAAGCATTAACTCCGATGTGTACTGTGAGACACTCCGACGCCTACGCAGGTCCATCAAGAACAAAAGACCGGGGCTGCTCACGGAGGGTGTGGTTCTGCTCCATGATAACGCGCGTCCACACGTCTCCAGAGTCACACAAATGGAACTGGACAAGTTCCAATGGGAGACGTTGGACCATCCGTCCTACAGTCCGGACATGTCACCCTGCGATTTCCATGTGTTTGGTCCACTGAAGAAACACCTGAAAGGAAAGCGCTTCAACTCGGACGACGTACTCAAGGACACTGTGAAAGACTGGGTCTCGTCACAGCCACAGGAATTCTGGGAACAAGGAATCCTGCGGCTTGTTCATCAGTGGGATCGTTGTGCTCAGGCCTATGGTGTATATTTTGAATAAAGTCTATATTTGTACCCACCGTGTCGTTTCGTACCTTTTCATTTGATCACCCCTTGTATAGCAAGCACATCAGAGTATTCAGATTTCAAGGACTGAAGAAAATTTCGAAATAGCCTGTGTGTGTAAGCCCACGAGATCAAATAACATTTACAATCCTCACGATTACATCAAGGACAGGTTTCATATTCAACGCAGATTTATACAAAATATCTTGCTTTATAACGCAATGTAGAAAGGTAACATTATTCTCTTTAAAGTTATAATACAAGAAAAAACAGATTTTGTCGCTCCATCGGTCGTATGATGTTCCATACGTTTTTATAGGTACTTTTAAAGTTGAAAGCCCTTCTATGTAGAAAAATATATTACATCCCGTTATAGTTCCCCTTAAAAACCGCACACCAATCATATTCATTCAAATAAACAAAAGAAAAAGTGAAGATGTAACGACTAATGTGCAACACGTAATGTGTCAAAAAATACGGTATTTCAAACCAAAGAAATCGAAACTCAATTGTAATTTAAAGTTTAATAACAAATTTTAATTTTTAAAAAAAATTTCAAGAAATTTTTTAATAAAATCGATTTGAGTATGAGGCATTTATTTCAGGCTTTCTTAAAATACAACGATATTGAACATATTGAACATTTGAAGGAAAATATAGTGGCTCAAATAAATAACGTAATTTTTAGGATATGTTTAAATGTACGGAGACTAAGGTTTGAGCATACCCTATAAATAATGAAGAGATTATTCAGTATTGATAGTTTTTCCCAGAAGAGTTTGTGATGTAATTTTAAAGTCATTTTGAGTCATTTTTTTTTGTTTAAAAAAATGTTTATTGTTGCCAATGTAAAATCAACCTTAAATTATTTTTAATTTCTGCCCCCCCACCCCATTAATTTTAATGAGAAATATAAACTCCCAAAATATATATACTTGATGTCAAAAACCCTTTAACATTTTTTAAAAAAATATCTTAATTATTATATTGCTTTAACTTCCCAAAAAATTTGTAACATGTAACATTTGTTAACATTCTCAATAACCTAGAAACATGAATTAATGTTAACGTGTATTAATATTTAACATGTACTATGTTAACATTCTTAATAACGTAGAAAACAGTCATCTTTAAATTGAAGATAATACAACTGTTGAAATTATTTAAACATTTGTATTATTTGTACAATGCGCGGTTTAAAATTTTATCTTCTGGAATTTAAGTGTCGAATATAATAATAATAATCTTTAACTGGGGGCAGGGTTGGCGAACCTTCATCAATCAACATGCCGTTAAATAATTTTGGCTTGTGAATATTGGGAAAATAAAACTAAATACAACAATTCAAAACTCTTTATTTAGTACGAAAAAATGCATTTTGCATCGTATAGTAGTAAATGTTTTAATTTATATGTGTAATTCAAATTATATATATAAAGTAACATTAGTGTGACTTCTGTTGTAGCAGATTAGACAACATATAACATATTAGAATTATACAATGTTAATTTTAGCAGAATGCATACTGAATTGGAGTCATCTGCCAAAAGGTTTCTAAGCGAGTTTTTAATGTTATTCATGTCTGAAAATAATGACTCGTAGGCATAGGTAGATGATAGTATGGCTAAAATAGCATGAACCAGCTTCTTCAAACAGTTAAATGTGTCTGGAATCGAATTCCACGTTTCCAAAATTTCGTTACTAACATTTTTACTTGTATTGTTCGTTAACCTTTCTGTTTCAATCTCAATCCAACTTTTCCTTTGTTTCAATAAATTTTTGAATCCATATTGAACTAGACTGGAAATCTATCAGTTGCATTTCAAATTCTTCAATTTCCAACCAACCGAATTGGGACAAGTTCAGTTTATCAGATGAAGTCACATAAGGGTACATAATAAAGAGCATTTTCGATAGTTCTTTGAACAGAGAAAATCTCGCTGAAAATTCTTTGATTGAAGAATCAACCGTCGCCCGCGACGATCACTCAAGTTCGTTCGTAATACTTCTTAGTGGTCTAAGTTATTTTGAAATAAAATGCAAACCGTTTTGATCGGTGGCGAGCCCAAAATATTGTGTTGCGTGCCATTGGTACGCCATCCCTGAACTTGGGGATTAACCCCAGTCGGCCAAACGGCGGACCAACTCCCATTGTACAACTTATACAACAGTTCATACTCATTGCTCAAATTGTAAAACTGTAATTTACGTGCATTGTGCAGTTCTTTTTATTTGTTTTTTTTCCGCAAAGTTCGTTCTTAGCGCTCTTCTTCAGTTAAATTCATCACTGAAGCTGCATCGCCCACCATTTTATTCATCAAGTCCTCAGATTTTGATAAACCTCCACCTCTTGCTGCTTCCTGGAAAGTCCAGTCGATTGTTAATGAGTCTTCGTATGAGACAACATCTCACGGAATGATTCCAATAAAAGCAATCACTGCGATGTTTTTCAGCAGTAATGTACTGACGCAACCATACTGGCGACATTATATGAAACAAAGCACATGATTGCCCATTCAGCGCATACGACACATGCGAGATCGGGGTTGCCAACTTGCTAAGTTATCTTGAACGTTGGCATTGTTGTGATAGTACATAATAAATTTATTACAGCAACACGAAAAACTTTTTCTATATGTGTAGGGAGATAATAGTGAATTAGTAATTTTCCTCCATAAATATTGAGTCTATGGGTCAAATCTCCAATTTTACACACTTTTGATTTTTTTAAACGTATAAAAAGAAACACTGTGCATATATAAGATGCAATTTTTTACCTTGGAAAGTTATATTGAAAATGAGATGTGATTTATATAACAAAGATGCAAATCCCTGTGCTTCATTTCGCAATAATATTCATTCGTGCTTTTGATAATTTTTGTGAGAGAAGAGTCAGACGAGATAGTTGACTAAAGTGTGTTCAGCGGCGGATTAAGCGGGTGTCGGACCTGGCGGCGCCAGGGGCCCCCAGCGCAGGTAGGAGCCCAAGTTTGATGAGTACAAAGGCCAGCAACAAACCAACCACGCCACCTTGGAACAAGAAATGAAAAAAAAAAGATACATTGAAACCCCCGCTAGAAATTTATCGAGATGCAAAAGAAATCCTAATGTAGAAAAACTTTTTTAAAATTTTTTTAACTACACCTATATCGAATGTATCAGGTGAATGATCTTTTTAGTTTTAAAACGTGTTAAAAATAATTTAAGAGTACTATGGGAGAAAAGACAAATTGAACAACATAGCCATATTACATACAGAATAAAATGTTTTGGATAAAATAGACATGATAAAAATAATTGATGAATTTGTCAAAGAGACATCAAACTGTATAGCAAGTAAGCTCTCTAAGCTCTTAAGTAAGGTTTTTTTAATTTTGTTATATACTGTTAAGATTTTTTTTTTTTTAGCTGATGAATTTCATTATAACAATACATTTTATTTTGAGAATTTAAAGTAAGCGACTCTTTTCACTATTTTAGTTCTTCGACTCTTAAGCCATGGGCCTCCAAAAATCTTAATCCGCCTCTGAGTGTGTTTCAAATTTCCGTGAGGTCAGTGCACTATGAAAATGACCAATTATTTTTATTTATCGTTTTAAACTTTTTTTTTTTAAAACTTTGAATGTTTCTTAACATTTACAAAAATTTATAGTGCATCTTGTAAAAAAGAGCATCTTATACACCAGACTCTTATTGATTATAAAACATCTTTAAAACTACACTAATGCTACAAAAGACGGACCTCGTAATTCTGAAACTACAGTAGAACGCCGTTTATCCGAACGTTTTTTATCCGGAGCGTCAAATATCCCGACCAAAGTCCGGATATATTTTCGAACAGCGCAATGCTCAACAGTTGTTTTGCCTGAGGTCAAAAGCAATGGGAAAATCTAAGATGAGGGTTATTTGGGAATTTCAGTTGTGTGATTTGGTAAACATCTGCGCAGAATATTAGGTCAGTTTGTTTCCAAGTGAGGGGGTGTATACGCGCGCTTTCGTTGAGTTTTGTTTATGTAGAGACCTGGATGGCATGCGATGCAGAAGACTGTAGATTTCAAATGCTAAATGATGACGTGATTGTGACTTACCGCGCAAGGAGAATCCGACCCTGTCGACGATGACACGGATGAAGACGTGGACAACAACAAAATAAGCGTTAGTTAGTTATGGAGTGGTACGAACAACAATCAGAGTGCTGTCCTACTCAACTACAGCTGCTGAAGAGAATCAGAGACCTTGCATTGCAAAAACGAAGGTGTACAATGGTACAGCGAAAAATAAGTGATTATTTTCCACAATCAAGTGAAAATTGCGACATTTAACAACTATTTTGTTCTTTCTTCGAGCACGTTCCCCGCATGTGATGATTTTTCAATATTTTGTATAGTGTCCAGTATCATATAGAGCACGGAACGCATTCAGTTTTACGAACAATCGCGTATCCGAAAAGTGTCCGGTCCCAATTGATTCGGATGAGTGAGTGAGTGAGAGACTATTAACGTCGCACTGATTAGCAACACACGAGGGCTTTTGGCTACGGTCCGCGTAATTTTGAACCATGGTCAAGTGACGCGGACGACACCTGAGCTGGCACCCCCTCTCCTAACTACCACACCACACCAACGGGAGGACGTTTGAGCTCTCGACAGATTTAACGTGCATCGCTCCCCAACACGGCGGATCTTTAGTGGTACTAGGATCGAACTCATGACACGCTAGCCTAGACCACTCGTCCACCACGACCGCAATTGATTCGGATAAACGACATTTTATTGTATTATGATTAATGTTATAAAAACATTTAGAACATTAAATAGTATGAAATGCAAAGCAGCAAAAAAAAAGTTTACATCTTTCCTTGAATTTTCAAGAAGGCAACATTAATAAAATATTTATTCAAATATGATTCAGTTTTTCGATTCGCAACAGCAATAAATTCTTTTATGCTTCCTGATATCATTAGAAAAGGAACCTTCAGACCAGAGGTCGACAACCTATGGCACGCTTTACAATTCTTACTGATACTACACCCACTACAAATTTTATCAGTTTTTGAGTAACGTGGATAGTTTTGAAATGGAGCTTACTGAACTATATTTCAGGACTATGGAAGGGAAAATTTACGGAATTCTTAAAATATATGGAAGATAACTAACGATAAACCGAACAGCTATTTTTTATGTTGTTGGATGTCATTTTTGGTGAGATTTAATTCCTTGAAGAGAAAACTGCATGTGCTCTGCTTTCCTCTTTTGGTTCCACATATCTATGAATTAATCTTTTCTCTTATAAAAAGTATTATGTTTGCAAAGAAGCTGTTTAACCCGGCATCACTCGAGTGAAAAAAACGACCTAAAGTTCTCGCGCAGGGTGTGTCATACCCAAGGGTGTTTACATTGTGTTTTTACCGTAAAATTTGTATACAAAGGTTAAAAAGGAAGAAAAGTAGGAAGTACATGTTTATTACATTTTTCACACGAAAATTTAGTTTTTCTGTTCTTTTTATAAGGGCATTCAGTGCATTGTTTATAGACTCCTTTAATCTCGTCGTGAGTGAGTGCGATGTTTTCACTGGATCTTAATTTTTTTAAATCTATATCTTTTTCAAACTAAACATATAGGAGTAAACTTCTCTATTCTTTAAATTTAAAAATTTTGGATTTTCTTTTTATGTTCTCTTATTTTGTTCCAGCAATATATATTTTTTTTCTTTCAAAAAATCATCTGAAAGTGGATAAGATGTGTACCAGTTATCTCCTTTAAAATTACATTCTTCTCAAATGTTTTTGTGTCCCTACATATAAACATTTTTTCAACAGTGTCTCCCTTTTCTAAATCTGGATCGATTTCAGGGGAGGAATCATACTTGCTGTTATACTCTTTTTTGCTTTTTCCTCATCATAACCGCGAAGAGAATTTCTTCATCCGAAAATATATCTATTAAATACTGTGTATTTACTAAATTATTTAAATATCACATTTCTTCATCATAACTACAATAATACGCCATAGAATAAGGAAGATTTTAAAGCGTAATCACGTATTAAAAAATGTAACTCTACTCCACGCGCAGGGTGTGACACACCCGAGGGAGTGGTATCCAAAGATATATTTTAAAAATTCGCTGACAGGCTTGATCCCGTAAAAGGTTATGACCTTAAAGTCAGCTAGACCAGGAATTATCCATTTTCCAAAAAAGGTTTAGCAGGAGCGTTAAAAAGTTAGACAGTGGGTATGACACACCCTGCCGCGGTAGTGGGTAACAGTTTTTTGCGGCCTCAACTGAACATTCGTATTATGTAAAATATACAATCACAAATTAAACACCTGTACATAGCTATATAGAATAGAGAAGTACAGGGAGGTTCATATTAAGATATTTAACTATATAGAAGGAATTCTTATATTTTGTAGTTTATTTTTATTTTAATTATTAAGTTCAAGATACAAAATACAAAATATATGTACAATTTTAATTTTTGATTTATGTTGAAGGAATAGTTATATTTATGTTTATTTTTGTGTTAATAAATATCATTGAATAATGAATAATTAATATTAAATAAAATTCTGAATTTGTATTGTTCACCTCTATCCCCTAATTCTGCATGCATTACTGCGGGAATCTAATTGTTTCAAATATTCCTACTGGGACGCACCAAGAATCATTGTTAGATTGGTTTGGCACACCACAGCAACAAGGTAGCCGACCCCTGATTTAGACTTCATGATAAGGCTCACAAATCTCTGAAGAAATTCAAAACGCCATTATCGAAAGACCTTATCCCAAATATTCCTCTAGAAGTATCCTTAGACACAACATGAACTACGACGGGGGAGGGGGGGGGGCATTTGAATGGAAACGTTGCTTTCTAAAACCGGCTGTTCATTTGAATTCAACAGCATGGCAGCAAACGAAAATCAGATCGTTAATGAAAGTCAACATTAAGTTAACGCTTACGATAAAATATGAAAGGCAACGAAAAAAAATTAGAAGATTCCAAATGAGAATAAAGGAGGAGGGGGGGATATCAAAACGAATAATACTATTTTAAAATAATATTCAGGAGAAGCAGACAAACTGTGGGTGCAAACCAGGGTTGCAATAAATTATATGATTGGCTAAGTTCATGACGGCCATAGGACAATCTAATCATGCGTTTCCTGCTGAATTTAAAGCAGTCATTAGAATTGTATTTGTTAAACAAATAAAATTCAGATCTAAAGTTTCAAATTTGATACAAAAAAAAAGATAAAGATATCTAAGTATTCAAAATTCTTCAAAATAAAGAATATACCGGTATGTTTAAATCAAATACATTTTGTTTCCTTATGTGTTATTATTGATAAGAAATATGTACTTTTTAAAAGGGAAAGAATCTGTGAAAAAAAGGTTGGCAACAGGGAGGAGTATGAATTGATTAGCTGGAAACGTTTGTATTTATCGTGTGACTATATAGCGTCATATGAATTTAGCTCATTGGGTTATAAGTAAAATCCTTTTCGAGGAGGAAAAATGATTTAGCGATAATGGTGCCTAGTACTAATTAATTGGTAAAATATATTCATGCAAGATTGAGTGCTAGTTTTCTTGAACATGAACCACCAGTATTGTTGTACCTAAATAGTGACAAGTGTCTTAAACATGAAAAGAAGTAAACAAATTATAAAGCCAAATAAGTATTATTA
>BMAO01026405.1:0-30789 GCA_019973975.1 Trichonephila clavata | reverse complement strand
CTAGTGAAGAAAATGATTGCGATGTATAAAATTACAGATTAAATGAATGGAACATGTAGGGTGTCCAGTGTCACCAACGGAAAAAAAATTGTTTTCAACCAAGCAGAACACAGTTGTTAAAAATAAAAGTGTCGCGAATTGCGGAGAATGTTTCGTGTGCGCTTTTTTAATATCGTTATAAGCTACAGCTTGTTTTGAGTTATGAAAGACATTCCAGCATTTAATTATGTTGTAATTTCCTTTGACTTGTAAAAAAAAAAGACTCGAGGAGAATTTGTTTTACTGTCTATTAACTAAGTGTAAGATTCTTCTATCTGAGTGAAGTAAAATTTTATTGGGAGAAAATATCGAATCATTTTATTGTGATCGATGTAAAAATTACAAGCATTTTTTACATGGTTTCGTATATTGATAACTTAAAAATCGCCAAACGAGTTTTTTAAAAAAAAATAATAAAATTTATTCTAAAATTAAAGGTTAAGGTCCAAACTACGAACATTTTCTTTCCGATGGAAAGACTTCAATATTAATATAAAACAATATTATTGCAATTCACGCGTACCTGTTTATAATAGTGTCCTTAATGTTTAGAAGCGTGAAACAGCTGTGGTGAGCACGGATGTCTTAAGCATGGGTCAACTGGGCCCAGGGTCTCGGCCACACAATGGGGACCTCATCTGGTTTTTGACTCAGCCTTAAGATCATAATTCGAATAATTTGAACGGTGAAATGCTCTTTCCGGTTGTATTCTCCAAAACACTGGGAATTTCGGACAATGTCATCTGGCTGCATGTGTTGACCGCCGTCCATTTATAGGTCTGGGTCTACCACCATACATAGTCATTACTCATTCAGTCAAAAGGCGACAGTTGATCGAAACGGTTTATGCGATTGTAAGTCATGTACATTTGTTTCGGGTTATTGTTTGTACGAGTATTTGACAGCGAATGCTATGTACTGTCCACTTTTAAGGGTCTTAGGTGGAGCCTGCATTTGTGTAAGAGTCCATGGTCTACTTTTGCGTAGGGGCCCAGTTCCTCGTCCCTGGTGGGGGGTTCGATTCTTGGTGCCACTCAAGACTAACCATATATAAAAGCTGATACACGTTAAATCTGTTGAAATCATAAAGCATGCTTGAGATATTTATTTATAAATTTTTCAAAGGCAGTACTGCAACCGTAACAAACCCGCTGTATATGTCAAGTTTAGAGGATGATACAATTGACAATATTGTGAACGGCCGAAGAAATTCACGAAAGCAGACAGAAATTATCAAAATCTGTCAAGATAGGGACCTCCTTCGTCTGTAAAAGAAATCTAGATCAAGCCTTAAAGACTGAGCCCAAATCTAATCATGCCAGAACTATGTGAAGCCTTCAACGTTCCTCAGATGACCAAAAATGGCTGGAATCACAAAGTTAAATTGTTAAGTTCCACATAGGCTTATTGCAATGCCAACAGGACTGGAATATCTTCCTCCAGAACAAAATTGAATCATTCTTGATGAATTGGGACAGAAGGGAACTGGGTTACGCGTTTTAAAACGTCAAGTAACAGCTTCGAACCATTTGCACCAACGTTGAAAGAAGTTTATCCCAAGGTTTTACTAAGTGTAGGGTGAGATTTGAAAGGAATAAATTCAATTAGGATAGCAATCTAATTGGAAGAAACCAAATTCCATCCTTCTAATTAGATTGCTATCCTAATTGATGCGGAAAACCCTGCGTCATCAACAGGGATTGTGTTCACCTTCAGGACTATGTGATGTTCCATGCTACTGTAATCATTCGTCAAAATGTAATGGGTCTAGCTATCAGACTTTGTCCCATTTATTCGTTCTTCGAAATGCAACACATGACGGTGATGACCGACAACGCATGTTACTACTCCGTATATAAGTGCATGGTATTTCTGATATTACAGAATATAAAAGGTGCAACACAAAAAAAACGAGACTAAGTGTGTAGCTTGAAAAAAGAGTGGAGTTGGCAACAACTACTTTAGTGATGTTATCCCACACGCCCTCTATCCATGTAGTCAGTTTTGTCCTAATCGATCATGCCAGTTGGGAGGACTGCGTCAATGAGTGAACACGTGCAACTGCATTCTGCCGGGAAAATGTCGAATTCACACACAGGAGCGTAGCTCTACCACCTTATCAGCCATATCAATGATACGGGGCCCCAACATGTGCAATTACAGTCCATTAACAGGATTCCCATGTCTAAAAAATAGGGCCCCGAAGAAATTTTGATACAAGACCCCCTTCACAACTAGCTATGGCAGTGAATCCACGTCGTTTCTTGCGAAACTTAAGAAATCAATCACAAAAACATTTCCAATATAAACCGAGGCTTAAGGAGATGAAACTTTGTCTAGTGCACATGTGTTTAAAAGACATAAGAAGTTTTCAGGAGGAAGGGTCAGCGCGGAAGGTGATGAACCTGCTGGGCGCCCAAGGTCAGTGATTACAGGCCAAAGCATAGCCAAAATTCGTAATATGAGTGAGTTTCCACTCACACATCAGTCTCTGACGGTTAATCAACAATAATACATTGAAGTACCAAAAAGACTTAGTGAAAAAATTAAGGAAAAAAGGTAATAATTCGGGAGAGGGAGGGATGGCTGTTGCATCAAGATAATGCACCCGCTCACTCGACCCTACTGTCAAGCAGTTTCTGACCAGCAAAAACATTACTATGATGGGGTAGTCTCCTTATTCACCTGATTTGGCTCCATGCGACATTTTTTTTTATTTCCTACAGTTTAATCTTGCTTAAAGGAAACCCATTTTACGTCAAATGA
Organism: Trichonephila clavata; assembly: GCA_019973975.1. NCBI lineage: Eukaryota > Metazoa > Arthropoda > Arachnida > Araneae > Nephilidae > Trichonephila > Trichonephila clavata. Next base: position 27,984 of record BMAO01026405.1, on the reverse strand, counting down.
AGAGGTTCAGGCAAAAACGGAGAATCTCCTGAAGGGCCTTCCAAAAACCTCATTCCAGGACTGTTACCAGCAATGGCAGCACAGAATTCAGAAGTGTGATTGCCGAAGGGAGCTACTTTGAAGGTGATACTGTCACGGAGAACTCATTCTTAAGTACAATGATTTATTGAACCAGTCTCGTTTTTTTGTCATATCTGAGAGGTAAAAATATTTGGAAGGAGGGTAACGTAGCAAGTTATAAAGTAAGCATGAGATGTTGCTTGTCTTATAAATTTTATGAAGACAATACTGAAGCCGTAACAAGCAGAATAGTATATATCTCTCATATTTAGGGGAGGCATACAACTGACGGTATTGTCGATGGTTTATTTTTCGATGACGGTATTGTCGATGGTTTTTTTCTTAATTCTCCTAATTTGTTGCCTTTTTTTATTATCATTTATTTCGATTGACTAACTCCTTTACTCGAAAATTATTTGTTCTTGATGATGATCTAGCCCACAGCGATACTCAACCTGCGGCCCACCGAACCTTATTAAGAGGCCAGGTTATGGCCCATTGCTCTGAGAAATTCACTTAAGAACATTGTATTTAAAATTTGGAGAGAAATTCTTTGTCAAGAAACCAAATTTTTCAATTTTACTTTTTGCTGTTGGTGTCGTACGGGTACGAATTAAAATTCCTTTTCCTTTTGGAACGGTTACGGTTAGTGATAACAGACAACAGTGGAGTAGCGACCATTTTATGTGTGGAACTGACTTTTAACTATCTTTCATACCTTGCAAGCGAAAAATATCCGAAGAAAATAGATCGTTTCAAGACGATTGGGAGGTTGACTATTTTGTAGTGTGATAACAAATAAGGATCAGTAATTGTTTGATTTGTCATGAAAGTGCTGTATTTAAAACCATGACAATAAACAGGAATCATACAATGACACTTTTCCTCAAAAATATCTTTCAAGAGGTGATAAATAAGCTTTCTTAAATAATCTTTACAACAGCAAAAAAAGTATTTCGTCAGTGATAATATCGCTGCGGCAACAAAGGCATCCTATGAAGTTTGTTATATCATTGGAAGTCGCATATGAAACAGTTCACTCATGCAGAAGTGTTTCTTAAATGCTTCTAATTTAGTGTTAGCGACAAAAAAAATATAAATAATTAAAAAAAAGCAAAAAAGGAGTTTTTATATTTTGAACAATTTTCCACATGTTAAATTCCCAATATTATCTTGGTCTTCTCCCCTTATCCCATTTACCCTCATATTACAGCCCGCGGGAAATAACTAACAAATGTATGCAGCCCGCTTGAAATAGTTGACATATGTATGCGGCCCAGCAGAAAAAAAGGTTGAATACCCCTGATCTAGTCCCTTAATATGTGAAAGTTGCCATCCAAGACTTTATTTCAAAAATCATGGTTTTTAAGACGTGGGATTCACACATTTCTTACCAAAAAGATGGCAAGGGATCATAGATAATAACGACTAGTGTGTGAGTGGGTATATATACAATCTTGAGTTATGTATGTTTTCCATTCCTTATTCTTCATCGCCACAAAAAAAAAGGTAGAACTTTAGTACTTAGGTAATATTTCCATTCGATTGCTTCCTATAAAATTCCTTTAATGATACACACATTAATCGACAATTAATACCCCATACCCACATTACATATAAAGATTCCGTAATGTTCTTACACAGAGCTTAAATTGTCTAATATATTTTCCTTTAGTAGAAACTACATTTAAATTAAATTAATGATATACTCTGAGCAATTAAATTAAATAAAATGTTACCTTACGGAACATCTTGAAAACAAAGGTATTCGATTAATGCGTTTTCTTTCCGCTTCTAACATATGGAGATAGTAGGTTCTTCCAAATGCCTGACTTGACCCTCTTTCCCTCCAAAGACATCTTCAGCCCATTTGTAGCTGTTTGAACAATTCCGGGGCTGTAATGTATGCTGGGGCTGAACTCATAGCCCCAGGGGTGTTTTAAACCGTTCTCCCAAATTAAACTTGCGATTGCTTTCTTAAATTATTGAGACGAACGTCTTTCGTATTCAGGCTATTTTTGGTTATACTTCCGATATAGGGGGGGTAGAGGGGGGTACTGACCACTTCACTCCGAGCCGCGGATGGATCAGTTGCATTCTCGTCTGCTCAAGTTTAATAGATTCCAGTTTATTACTTTCTTCCTCCCCTGCTAGACCCCTCTTCTTTTCCCTCAACCGTCTCATGAATTTTAACTTTTTTTTATGTTTTTCTCTAGGAGTTGTGGCAACCACTAGGTATTGTTTCAGAAGTTGGAGAGGTGGGGATGTGGAAGGGGAAAAGTATAATCTGTAGGATGCGTTTCTGTAGTCATAGAATGGATTAGGAATAATAATAGTGTAGTTGAATACTTACGAAGATGTGAAGATAATTATGGTATTCCTTGTTTAGTTTTTTATTGTCTTTTCTTATTAAGAGTTAGATTTTTTTTTTTTTTTTTTGCATACACAGTTGACTCTCGATAATTCGAAGTTGTAGGGACCAATGAAAAACTTCGAATTATCAAAAGGGTAGAAAAAAACTCAAAATACATGAGAAATGTTTTTCTAACACATTAAATTTGAAACTATGTAATAAAGCAACAATTGCACATATGTATAAAATTATTTTAAAATATTTTTAAAAAGTACATATTATATAAACAGTATAAAAATTATGCAGAAGTTAAAAGTCCTGTATTAAAAACAACTGTTAAAAGAATGCATACTGTACAAAACAGACTTTTTCGTTAAAAAAACTTTTTCTTGTTTTATGGCATTTAATCTAACTTTGTCAATAGATTTTTCTAGAATAAATGAAGCTTGAAAAATGTCCGCATCAATATGATTTTCAAGGAAAAAGTTAGGCAGTTTGTTTAGTGACACTTTAGCTTCGGTCAGAGTTATCTCCGATGGTCATCAAAGGGACTACGTTACAGGGGAGACAAACAGAAACAATACAACGCAAAATATGTAAGGGTCAACCTATAATGCTATAGGACTCTACATGTTATTGAGTGTCTGAATTGTCGAGAGTTTATTATATCACTTCGAATTATAACTCGTATTCTATTCCGGCCAGCCACATATTTCGCTTCGATATGTTGAGTGTACCAAAACGTGTTGTTTAGTTCGAAATATCAAGAGTTTTTCTAGGGGCTGAGCATATACTTCGAATTATTGAGAGGTTTGTATTAACGAAGATTTGAATTATCGAGAGTAGAATGTATGTATATTATTTAAATCGAAATTCACTTTTTCAGCATAGACTTTTTAAAAGCCAAATTCATATTTCTGTGAGATAACGTATTCATAATTTTTCCGAACCACTTTAATGAATGATATCGTTAATATTCAATGAATATTAATTTTTATACGTAATAATTGAAATTTTATACTTAATATTCTTTATCATTAAAAAACAATACAATTTTTCCGATATACATAAATAGCTTTAAATTGGGATTCTTGGAATTTTTCTATGGAAAGAATGATTTTTTTTCAGTTATGGAAACAAAAACAATTTTTTTAAAAAAAATTACCATTAAAAAAATAAATTGCAAATTCTTGCAATTTTTTTCCAAAACTTTGACTATTTTACAAATTTCAAAAGTGGTAACTTAAGGTTCCCGACTACATGCGACAACTTAAAAAAAAATGAAGGTATGGCAAGTTTTTTTGTAGTGTTTAGAATTTTTTAGTACATTTTAAGAAAAATATGCTAAAATTAAGAAGAGAAAAATAAATTATTACTAAAATGGGGGAAAAATTGATATAAATTTACAAAAAAATAGCATAAACGAGGCCCACTCTGTACCAAAGGTTTATGAAGAAATTTTCAATTTTTCAATTCTGATGTGTTGCTATGTTATTCACTTTTGAAGTGACCTTTAGGATAAGAGATATTTCATTTTTTTACAAAAACTAGAGCACTTTATATTAGTTATTATATGAAATTGCTTAAGAAAACAGTAATTATATTCACATAAGTGAATGTAATTTTGTAATAAAACAGTGATTGATAAATCTGAAGATAAAACACTTCTACTATTATTCAGAATATATACAAAAAATTCAGTTAATTACTTTCAAAACTTTTGTTAGCAATTGCTGTCCCCGTTTGATTATTTTCAATAAAACACATTACGAGTAAAACGCGTTTTAAAGTATGGCATCTTGCTTAAAGTAATGACATCGGCTTTTACTAAAACACTTGTAGTTTTTGTTCTAGTGAAAGGAAAATAATAAACTTGGTATTTTTTTAAGCTAATAAGATGGTCTATAAAAAAAATCATAAAAGAAATTGTCAATTTTTGGCAGAATTCACAATTTTAGGATAGTCGAATACCTTAAAATTTTGAAATCCTGCTTTTAATCTTCGTGATTACTTCGCCAACAAATAATCTTAAATTTAAATAATCAAAACTCAAAGTAATTTGTTAGTAAAATTTAATTTACTACTTGATATGAATTGCATATTTTATACAAATAACTTTTTTTCAATGCCATTCAAATAACATAAAATCGATATTTGATTATATCAGTAAATTCTGGATTAATGGGCACAGAATTATTTTTACATGAATATCCCCTTTTCCGAAAACTTTTGCTGCTATCCATGTGGCCTGTGGTGGTCATGGTGGCTAACTCGTAACCCACGCTGTCAAGTCGCGAGTTCGAGTCCTGATGCCATTGAGAACCCACTGAGTGGAGGGGATGATGCACATTAAATATGTCTTTGCTCAAAGGCCTTACGTTGGGTTGCTATGGAAGTAAGTTTGGTGGAATACCGGTTCAGGTGTTGTCCTCGTCACCTGACTATGGTTCAAAATTCAGAGGTCCGTCGTCAATAACCCTCGTGTTTCCTTAGAGTGAGACTTGAATAAGCACTCACTCCTTCATTTGCCACCGTACTTCTAAGAGATATGTGATTATCATTTAATACAATCGCAAAGAATTGCTTGCTACCCATTGCCCCAAATAATGTAACGTTTTTCTGCCACGCAGCTGCAAAATTGGCTCCCTATGTAGATAGAGTTACGTAGTTCACATCCGCATGTGCACCCTAAAATATTACGGGATCTTTTCATCTGACATCACACCGACAACTGATGGCCGTGAGAAACTCGACGGCTGGATTCCACACCTGAAAGCCAGAGCTCCGAGTGTAATTCGAGAAGCGACCGCCCATCCCAAGAGAGCGGAGACACTCGTTTTGAAACACTCGAAAGAGAAGCTGTATTTTTCCTCTTCACAAATAACATATTGTGTAGCATGGAAATAGTCAATGGTGAACTTGTAACAAAATGTATATATTATAATTGATCGCTGGGGACGTAATACATCAATTTACTTTCTTAACTTTCACTCTACTCATCAATTGAAATATGCCATCGTGGACTATATCACTAAATTATCCCCAATGAAAAAAATTGTACAATATCATGTATTTTGATTAAGAATATTAATTCAGTGTTGTTGTTTTTCACTGTTAACAACTGCATAGCCCATTATTAAAACGTAATATTTTTGAATTAAAACGATTACTGTTTCTTAAAGAAAAGAAGTATATATATAAAGTAACAGATGCAGCCTTAGGATAATACAGGAATCTTTAAAACACTCAGTCATGTGTTGGAAGTCAGGGAGGAGTGTTCAAAATCTTGGGGGTCGGCGATGTCGGGTTGATACATAAAGTGGGGATACATAAAGTGGTGATCGAAAGTTTAAGAACCGTTGCCTCAAACTATCCTTACGGCATCCTGGAGAGAGAATAACCCTCCTTAATAATTTATTATCTAAATGGTATTTTAGTTTCTCATATCAGAGTGCTCATAGCCATTCGCCCTGTATAGTTTTCTATACAGTGCTAATTTAAAAATAACACCGAAGATAAATACCTTCATTAACCATCTGTTTTAAAGAATCTTGGCTGTGAGTAGCAGGGAGCAAAAGAAAAAAATTAGGAAATATTCTTTAAGCTTTTTAAACCGACCTACCTTAACAAACCACCTGAGTGTATTTCCTTTTAATCTCGTAACTCATTCCAATCCCATCCGACACAGTCGATAAAAGTCATTCCCAATTTATTGCCGGGATGAACCCACACAGAGACATTCAAAAGCACCCAACGAAAATCTTAGGGAGTTGACGAAAAATTCTCTCCAACTCATCTCCAGAGGTCCAAAGCTACGACCAGAGAAAGAAGTAGCTTCACTTCACTTCCAATTGGCAGGTGGCATGATTAGAGAAGCAAACTTTGCGAAATTGATTTTGCTCACTACTTTTGGCAACGTACTTTGCCTCCAGAATTTTTTTTTATTAGTTTTAGCTTCTTTTTACTGCTTTTTTTTCCTCACCCCATCTGGTCGTCGGCTTTAACCTGTTTACCCAAGCCGTCTGCGTCCTTCTTTATTGGAGAGAGTAAAGGCTCCCGACGAGTGTGTGTGTGTGTTGACTCGACCCGCCACGTTCTTAAATAGCACTTCGATTTCTCCTCCCTCCCCCCTTCTCTCTCTTGGGCCCGGGCCCTAAGAAAAACACCAGTTCCTTGTGCAGGGGCCTTTTCAACGCCCGGGCCTTGTTAATAAGATTGAATTTTTCGTTGGCAATATCGCTTGCTTGATTAAAGCGTATAGCTTATCGTCTGGAGGCAAACGATAAATATAATCAAAATGGGGTGGAATGTAGGGGGAGGTAGCATAAAATTAGATAAGCATATAGGCATAAATAAGAAGGTTTATTTCAAACAGTGTTCTCAAGAATCTTTACTAGAGAGATATTGCAAAGCTTATATTGGTTAGATAGTGTAAAAGGTCAAACCAGTCGGGTGAAGGAAAGTTAGCTCGTTTTATGTATTTTGTTTTTCAAATGTATAATTAGTAAATTTAAATCTTTTTAGTGCGTTTTTCACGTAGTGTAAAAAAGCGCTGTTTAGGACGCAAATTTCGTCTTCGTCTTCGTTCCATATTTTGTCGTACCTTTTTCAGCCAATAAGCAACCGATTGACCTCGGGTTTTCGGCATTGGGTCGCATTTGTGCCCTAGATGAGCCGAATCATATTTAAATTTAATAATTTTTAAATTTTTTTAAAGTTTAGTACTTCTTTATGTCAGTAAAAAGTTCATTAGTTGCATTATTGTAAAATACAGCATGTGAAAAATGCGCTAAAATTACTTGGCCATGCCAATGATTGATATCTTGTTTTTTTATTCTTTAATACCATAAATTTTATGCTATCTATTTTCTGACCTCTCTGTCCCAAGTATTTTTCATCTTTTTCAAATCGTTAGCCTTACGTCAGGGGTTCTTGAATCTTTGGGGGTGGCGACACCATTTTTTGTGTAAAAAATTTGTGCGACCCCAGAAGCATTGTTCAAAGTTTTTACATGCTTGGGTATTTCTTATGAGTTTTCGTTGTAGTATATATATTTGCTTTAATAAGCATGTGTAATAAGTCATTACTTTAAATCTAACGATATAGAAATATTAATTAAATATCAAACTAAAAAAATCATAATTTAATGTACGTGTTGTACTATGTTCATTACATGGTAAATTATACATAAACTATGGTTTGTTTTTTAAATATAATTGTTTAGAGTTCACACAGTTATGAGATTATCACCATTTATTATCAACGCCATATTGCAAGATTTAAGTATCAATGGGAAGGATGTGCTTTATTATTTTAAATTATGCAATTAACTCTTGGAATAATAATTGACACCACCGGATGATCAATATTCTTTAATGGACCGCCTTAGTATTCTTTACATTTGATCGGTGCTTTGATTTTATGGTTATTAAAGAAGAAAATGTCATCTTGCACACAAAAAAATATTGTAGAAAAAGGTAAAATATACAGAATTGTAATTTCAGAAATTGTTAGAAATTCCTATGCAAGTCCTAGGCAAAACATCCAAAACCCTAAGATCTTCGTATTAAAAAATATATCAAAAGTACTAAAATTTTTAATGACCTCAGCTGCAACCCATTTGGGGTCGCGACTCTTAGTTTAAGAAACTCTGGCTTACATCAACTAAAAGATCTACATTCATGAAATTTTTTAAATTTTTATTACATTTTTATGTTTTCTATTGTTCCTTATTTTAAAGTAGATTTGTTTCAAAAAAGGAATCATTTGAGAAATAATTTATGAATAAATATATTTAATTTGCAATAAATTTCAATCTTTCGGCAATATAATTTCAAAAAAATATAGTGATGGTTACTCTATGATGAAGATTGAGAGAAATGGGAAGTCAATTAATTTAATAAAGTGTTCTAAAAGATATTCTCAAAACCCTCTCGTTTCCATATTCTTTGGAATAAAATATTTTAAAAGCAGATCTTTGGTAAAATGCAAATTTTTTCCTACAAATAATTGCATTTGCTTTTATCTAGAGTAGACAATCTATGCTTTTAGTAATTGATATCAATTTTAAAATATGCCGCGTGCGACTCTTTGTATAAATCAGGGGTGGTCAACCCGTGGAACGCCTGCAACCAAACTGTCTGTGGCTCCAGAGGCGGATTAAGGTAGTTGGAGGCCCTTGGCGGTAAAATGTTTGAGGCCCATGTGCTTAAGAGTCGATAAACTAAAATAGTGAAAAAAACTTTAAATTCTCAAAATAAAATGTACTGCTATAAAAAAACTCATCGGCTAAAGAAAATCATAACTGTACATAAAAAAATTTAAAAACCTTACTTAAGAGCTTACAGTTTTCTATACACTTTGATTTCTCTTTCGCAAATTCATCAACTATTTTTACCATATCTATTTTGTCCAAAACATTTTATTCTGTATATAATATGGTTATGTTGTTTCAATTTGTCTTTTCTCCCATAGAACTTCTTAAATTATTTTTATCACGTTTTAAAACTAAAAAAGATTCACCTGAGGCATTCGATATCGGCATTGTTAAAAATATTTTCAAAAGTTTTTCTAAATTAGGATTTCTCTCGGATTTCGATAAATTTCTAGTGGAGGGTTTCACTGTATCTTTGTTTTCTTTTCATTTCTTGTTCCAAGGTGGCGTGGTTGGTTTGTCGCTGGCCTTCTGCACTCATCAAGCGTGGGGCACCTACCAGCGCTGGGGGCCCCTGGTGGCCGCCAGGTCCGACACTCGCTTAATCCGCCACTGTGGGGCCTAGACACACTGGACCTACACCTAGAGTCATGGTCTAGGGAGCAATTTCCTATAACACCAGGAGCACTCTCTTGGTTATCCCAAACACACTAACCGCAAATTTGTACGTCAGTCTGGTAATTCAACCTATAGTACTGCCATTCATGAACGGCATTCAGGGGGAGTTTTCCAACAGGATAAAGCTCGCTCTCACACCACTGTTGTAACGCAACTTGCTCTACAGAATGTTGTCCTGTTACCTTGGCCTGCGAGATCTCCATCTGTCTCCGATTAACCCCGAAAGGGTATCATTGGAAGACAACTCCAGCATCATCCACAGTCAGCACCGACCGTCCCAGAATTGACAAAAGCACAACAAGCCTGGAACTCCATACCACAAAGTGACATTCGGCACCTGTATGTCACAATGCCTGCCCGCTTGCAGGCTAACATTCAAAATTCTACCGGCTATTAATGTAACAACATTTAACATTTGAAATGCTTTTTTTAAGCTTAAATTAACCTGTGATCTTGAAAATTTTGATGAATTTAACATGTTAGCTAGACAATATTGCACTGTCCAAATTTCATTACTCTACAAAAATTTAGTCTTGGTGTTGGGATTTTTATTTTCAATCCCAGTGGAGGAATTCTTAATTTTAAAACACGCTCATGTGACGAGGACGACGCATAAGTTGGCACCCTTTCTCCTAACTATCGCATCACGTCAACTGAAGGACTTTGAGCCTCGTCAGATTGAACGTGCATCAGTCCCTATATACGATGATCCAGTGGCACTAGGGCGCAAACTCATCACACACCAGTCGCGTACTCGTGACCATAACCTCTAGGCTGGTCGCCCATCCAGTATAGTGGTTAGCGACGCTAACTGCTGTGCCTTAGGGCCTGGGTTCGAATCCCGGAGAAGGCATGGATGTTTGTAAATGTATAGTGCCTTCGCGGCAGGGAGGTACTCTAAATAGCCGTTGAGCCGCAAGTCCTCTCGTGAGGTTGGTGGAAGTGGAAGAGAGGTGAGAAGCCCCTGGCCATTCCCAGGGTGTTCTCCCTCAAAATTGGAGTGAAACCGAGCCAAATCGTACTGTCACCGGTATGGTGCTCAAAGCTACGGCTAACGACTGGCGTCACTTAGCCCTTTGCCATGATGAATTTCGTGGACCTCAATCTGACCTTAGCCGATTAGGTGGCATTATTAACGACAACAACAACAGGCTCAAAGTCTTCCCGTTGGTATGGTGCGGAAGTTTGAAGAGGGAGTTCCAGATTAAGAGCCACCCCCGTCACTTAAAATTACGAGGTCAGTCACCATTAGCCCTCGTGTTGCTTTATTATACGACGTTAATAAACGCTCACTTCTTCAAGGTACTCACATTGGAGAGGTATGGAAATTTGGACTGAGGTTCCCTCCTCGCAATTGCCAGTGGTACAAAGTTTCCAAATCCGTTGCCAGCACCTCTCGTGTTGGTTTAAAGTGCGATTTGATAAATAATCAATCCACTGATCATCCACCTTCTTAAATATTTACACATCCCCCTCAAAGCAGCTCCGATCTCAAATCCACTCCAACTTCTGTACTTTGTAGACGGCCCCCTTCTCATGCTTCCAATAGGTGAATTCCCGTTCTGATGAACCAAGTCCGCTGCACATATCCTTTATCTCCCTCCCTCGTTAGAGCGGATTACAGTACACTAAAGTGATGAAAAGGAGCCAGAAGTGGACTCATGATTTTCATCCCCTTCCCCACCCATCTTCTTCCTCTTTTTCATCTCCATCCTCTCTCTCCGAAGAGTTATGGATATATATCTAAGCCGTATATACGTATATGATGAGTATCTCTTTTTTTCTTGATCTGTTTTTTTATTTGTTCGAGTCGATTGGAATATAGATTTACAAGAGGATTGAACTCCAGATGGGCATCTTTTTGCGAAATTGTTTCTTAGTAGGAAAAGGACTGGGAGTTAAATTTGAGTTTGGGATGTCCGAATTGATTCTCTGTGTCTGTGTGGAAGATATCTACTTTTTTCTCTCTTCTGAGAGTGGTTTTATGTATCGGGTGTTTTCTTATCTTTTGCGACTTTTAGGGTAGTAAAGTTTCGAATAAAACTTATATGTAGGATTAGAAGGAAATAGTTTCCAGTATGTTGATCTGTCCGAAACTTTGTTATTCGGTACTTTTGTATTAAAATGCATCTTTTAGCCAAATTTCTTTTCCTTGTAATTTCAAGAGATATGTTTGTATTGCGTTTTGACAGACATAATTACGTTTCCAAAAGAATCCTATAATTGTTCTAATTACATTATACGTTTTTCTTAATCATATATTAGGAAACTCTTATACAGGGTGTTCCGAAAATAATTATCCATATCCAAGAAAACACTCATTTCCTGAAAACTGCATGCAAAGAGGTGCGTCAACTGTCAATCGGAAAACAGCTTCCACAAAGAGCCAATATCAGGCTACTTAAGAACAATTCAGGTAAAGTCTCTTGACGATATCATCAGATGTTGATAGTCGTCCAGGACGTTTTTCATCCACCTCGCTATCGGTTCGTCTGAATTTGATCACAAGTAATTTGATATTGTTCCGTATGGGGTGGCAATTTTCCCTAGTTTCGCTAGTACAGCTGACCCCTTCTCATGTGTTTTACCGGGCAATTTCCAAGAAACGATTGCTATTCTTTCTTCAAAGTAGAGCCTTTCTTCAAACTCCTGTGAAAGAAATTAATAAGTTGTTGTTGTCGTGTATGACAAAGTGCAAGGGTGTACATAACAAAACAAAGATATAGAAATGAGTAAAATATTGCCAAAGGCGTGAATCACTGCCGTGGCAACATCCATGGCACGATCCGAGTATAGGATGTCCATGCTGTAGTCATTGTCTATTTTAAAAAGGGCAAAAACAATGGAAGGACAGCTAAAAAGGTGTTTGGGATCTAGTTGCTTGCCTGGGCAGTGCCTGCATTCCACATATGATCTGGATCCATCAAGCAGAATCTTCATGCCCTTAAAATGTTTTGTCCTTAGAATGGTTATTGTTGTTGTAATTTCTCGGCTATAATTTAATTCTGGCAGCGAGAATTTTTTTCGTGGGTTTGAGCAGAGCTTTTGTTTTGCGACTGCGTTGGCATCAAAGACCGTAGTCGAAGAAGTTACAGGTTCAAGTGTTCTGGCTTCATTGGCAAGGAAATCGGCCATCTCGTTCCCTTCGATGTCAACATGGGCAGGGATCCACTGGAGGGTGCATGATTTGCCCAATGCACCAATGGAAAGTAAAAGAGAATTGATTTCTTGGGTGAGTCCCATTTTTCCCTTTTTGATGGCCTCGAGAGCAGATCTACAATCGGAGAGAACAAGGATGCCGTCGGAATCAGCGATATCTTTCCCTGTAAGGTAAACCGGAGAAGAATAGTCCCAACGTAAGTTCATGCGTGTCGTAAAAGGCGACTAAAATGATCAGAAGTCCAACCTCTCGGGGCTCTGGCAACCCTCAATTATGACAAGGGCAATATATTGTGATATTAGTGTGTTCATGAAAATAGATTGTTATTTTTGGAACACCCTATAAATCGGTCGTAAGACGTTTCTTCCGACCGAATGTAATGACCGCAGTAGCATAAAGGTCAAGGTCACGGACTTTTGGCCAGCATATCACGAGTTCGAGTCCTAGTGCCATTGAAGACTCTTCGTGTAGATGGGCTGATGCGTGTTAAAGCTGTCCATGTTAAAAGTACTCCTGTTGGGGGCGGCATTGAAGTTTGGAGAGGTGGTACCAGCTTAGGCGTCATCCTTGTAAATTAGCCATGGTTCAAAATTACGAGATCCATTATCCATTGCATCGCTTTACAGTGTGACATGAATAGAAATTCACACCCGATCAAATGTAGTAGGACATGGTGATGAAGTAATCACGGTCGCGAGTTTATGAACTTCATTTTTGTAGCTGAGGCCTAATTTTGAGTTGTGATACCCCTAAGAACCTGTCTTGAAGTACTTATGGCTTAAATCTAGCATGGTTCAATGTCCTCACATTGGCGTGATATGCAAGCTGGGAGAGAGGGGGATATTTATTTAGTACACAGATTTTCCTTATTTTGAATTGCATTTTTCTGTTTTCTAAGTGAATTTCCAAATTATGACATAAGATGTAGCATATTTTAACAAATAGGTTTATGTATTTTCACCCATTTTATCCTATATTTAAAATATGAGGATATTCTTTGAGTATTTTGAGCCAGGATCATAATATCCATAAAATTGACTAAGGTGAAGCTGAGGGACCTCCAAGAAACTTACTCACTTATTTATTATATAACATTTCTTAATGTTTATTATTCTATAATACAGCTTATAAGAAGGTCTAAAAAGTAGATAATTTTGGGTTTGCATGTCTTTAACAAGGCCTTTGTTGTAAACTATCTAAACTCTGCAGAGAAAAAATACCGGCTACCAATTAAAATTATTTGAGCTAGCCGCCGGAGTTATTCTTGAGCATCGGTTATAAGTTCATTAATGAGAGGGAATTGCAAAACGCAAGGAAATCGCTTTCTTGTGTCAAAAAAATATTGTTATACATTTCACCATTAAAGAAAGATGCGTTAGGAGTATGTTTTCAGCCAGATTGTGTTATATATATGAGTTTGATTCTCTACAATTCGCCATCGTCGTACAATTTTGCTAGATGTAGCCAAAAATCATCTGCGGTATGCTTTTCGTTTCTTCTAACAAGCGTGCTCGATAAACGTCACATCAAATGAACAATAAAACTATGAAAGATTGAAAACCTCACTGTGAAGAAAAATTAGTTCCTAAGTATTCTCTAGGATGTTAACATATTATTTCTGATGAAAACAAACTATGGTGTAACTTTAAAAATATAGAATGAAAACGACTCCACGTCGTTTTATATATGTAGCTGTTATTATTAAACATACTTGGTATTGTGTACTAAGATGGCTTAAAACTACCTGCCTATAATATAATACTAGATAATTAACATATATGTTATTTAATTTAAAATTCGCATAATATATGTTCTCTATTCCTTGAGATACAAAAATTGTCATCGTGATGATATAGACGGAATAGAAATTTGTTCGTAAAGACACAGCCGTACATTCCGTTCGTCGGTTTCAAGCCTTTCACATTTAAGAGATTCAGATGCAACAATGGATATCTTGGAAAGTTTTCTGCTATTATAAAAAGAAATGAGCTATTACAAGTTCTTACCAAATTTGAAAACCCATACTAATCAATCAAAACAGAAGACGTTCAATTAACTAACTTGCTTGACTAAATTAGTGTTCGGAAACACGTACATAGCTCATTCGATCCCGACAAATCTTAAAATAATTTATCTCTTGTCATTACATCTATTCCATTACTAAATAGTGCCTTGTTACGAATGTGCAACATGTTCCAATACAGAGGTCGGCAACCTGTAGCACGCGGTACAATTCTCAGTGGCACTCTGCACCTCTCTATAAATGTGTCAATTTTTGAGTGGATGGAAGTTGATAAGTTTGTAATGGACCTTATGAGACAAACATCCTCAGAATTACGGACATTTATAGAATTACGAAAAAATCTGAAAGAATGTAAATTACTGAATGTCATTGCTGGAGAGATTTAATTGTTTGAAGGGGGGGGGGAGAAAATTGCTTGTACAGTAAGACCCCGCTTAACGCTGTTTCGGTTTAACGCTCTTTTATTTGAATTGTGGGATTCCCCCAAATTGCACACAGCGTTAGGCTTCCCGATATCCGAAGCAGTTTATGTTTCTTCTTTCCTGGGTGTTATACAAAAGTATTTTTATCATTTCAAACATTAGTTGACGTTATTGTAAGTATAAATTTATATAATATAACGATTGCTGTGTGTAGTGACAAATATTATGTTTTTTAGTTTTTATCATGGGGTGGGTGTGATCATCAAAGGGTTCGTTCCAGTATCTAGTTTTTCTAAACTCTTTAAGTTTTTCTTTGCATCGGTGGTTCATTTTGTATGAATCTAACTTTTCACAATATTACATTTATTCTAATCTTATCTAGTAAGTCTAATTAGTCCATCAAGCGACACGCAGAAAATTGGAAATACAGAAGAGACTGAATGATCTGAAATGTAAACGTACTGACTTAGAATTTTATTTACTTTTATATGTATATTCGTTTAATATGTTTCTATATTTGTAAGAAATTTTTGTTTTATTGTTATAAAAACATAATTAATCAATTTAATGGCAAAATACCTGACCAATTTCCTACCCATCTTCCCCTAACCCCATTATTTACATGAGATAACCTCGTTTAACGATGTTTCATATTACGCTCTACTTTGATTGAACGTATACCCCGCGTCAAGCGGGGTCTTTCTGTACTCTGCTTTCCGCTGTTTGTTCTATATATCTTGTAAATAAAAAATCTTTCCTCAATGAAAAATATTTTGCCAAAATATTGTTTAACTATTAAATGCTCAGAATCGTGTCAAACTGAAAGTCACAAATTACCCCCATAAATTTACGATTTGAAAATAGAGCGGTGAAAGCACTTCAACTATAATGAAGGGAAATATTTATCTTATGTTGTCTCTTTCTTACTTTAATAAATTTTTCAAAATACGTAATATATGAACAATTTTAATTTTTAAAAATTTTTGTTGAAGAAATGGCTTTATTTTATGCTATTTATTTTTTATTTAGAAATATTTTTACATGACGCAAAATTAATGTATAAACAACTGTAAATCTATATTATTGACCTCTATTCTCTCGAAATCTGTATGCATTCGCGGGAAGCGAATTGCTTTAAAAATGTCCTACTGTTTGACACGCTGAATCCTATTGGTAGATTGGTTTGGCACGCCACAGCTAAAAAGTTGTCGACCCCTGGTGTATAGATTGTCGTGCTCTTGACATCAGAAATGTCAAAATCAGTGGATGGTTGTCTTGATGAGGTAGCAATTGATTGGTTGGTTTGCTGTTAAACTCTCACTAAAAGCAGCCCGAGCGCAATGGTGATGAACTGATAATTTCTGCTATGGTGAAATGGAGAAGAGAATCTGAGTTGCCAAAACGCCAACGTGAGGATTTTTGCCCTTGATAAGATTAAAAAGGCATCAACACTTCTATAAAAAAGTTATTTGGGCATTTAAAGGATGAGACTAGAACATATAATGTCCTTCAATCATGAGTTCGTTTGTTAAGAGGGAGGGTTACACTCTTAATGAAACTACTGTGCTCTCGATGACATTGTGTGGCGTTTGGGAAAATTAATGGTAGCGTGAGAGATACGAAAGTAAATAATTAATTTACGTCACAGCTATTAATAACAGAAAATGCATTCACATAGAAGTGATTCATACTATTGATTATTTCATTAATTAAGAAAATATTTGTGAGGGAGGAAGCAACAAAACCGTTCTCTGTCGTGTTTTCAACCGACTGACTTTTCCACTGTCGGGGAGGGGCGGTTCGTTTCTGACACCTCGAATTTCACTCGGGGGTCCAGCTTGCACATGTGTACAGTCATTGGGTTTCTCATGGTCATCGGTTTCGGCATGGTGTCAGATGAAAGGACTCCGCAATATTTAGGAGTGCACGTGTGCATAGGAATGTTGTGTTAGGCTCTCCACAAAAAAGAAGCCAATTTTAAAGCTGTGTGACTCTAAAACGTCACAATTGTGGTTACAAGGCAGCGAGGTTTACTTTTAAGTCACATCTCATATCTTTCAAGACACTTAATGTAGAATAAAAAAAGAATGCTGCATGTTAAGAAATAGAGTTGGATGTCAAAGTCCTCACGTTATAGGCATTATAAGTAGCTTGGAGAGAGGATAACTGCTTAGGTGCCATTCTTGTTTCTTGACGGGTTCTGGATTAAGGGCAGTGGCGTAACGGAGAATATTTGGGCCCCCCTGCAAAGTAAGGTTTTGGGTCTCAAGCTGGATCTTGCACAGAATTGCAAAATTATATCATAACATAGCCTTTGGGCCCCCTAGAACCCTGCCCCGCCCCCCTGCGATGCGGGGGTGTACGTTACGCCACTGGTTAAGAGATTTGTTCTCAATCGTCCTCATATTGCTCTAAATCGATGAGTTACTTTAAACCGAAACCAAATCTATAGGAGTTTAATTTCAATGGCTGGAAATATAACTTGCTTATTTGTTACATTACTGAAAGAACTGAACGCGACAATATTAAAAAATGTATTGCAAGTAATTTTACAAACCAAGCAAACGGCATTCGACATCGTGAAATTCAAACAAATACCCCCAGACCCGACATCGCAAGAAGGGAAGAAAAAAGAAACAATGAAAAATAACGACGAGATAAAACTCTATTACGAGATTTCTTATCTTACTAAAGGGACACGGCAAAAAGAAGAAAAAGAAGAAAAGTAAAGAAAAAAAGGAGTAATAACGTGGCTGCAAGAAAATCACATCTGGTTGGATGATGTCGTACGGCTAGGGCCAATCAATGAGAGTTTCCGGGATCGAGTGGGGAGGGGAGGATAAACAAACAAACAAACGACGAAATAATAATAATAATGATGAAAAGAAAAACGAATCAGAGAAAAGGAAACCCTGCTGTCAAGCGCAAACGCAATCCACGATATCAGAGAGATAGGCCAGCTATTAGCTGGAAATCCATTATAGAAATCAGCAAGCCAATTTCATTAGCACGTCCTTTTCTTCTATAGTGTCTGTCTCCCCCGATGGTGTATGTGTACCGGTACGATACACTTTGGGTTCCAGTGCTTTTATCGTCCCCTTTTTACCCACCCCCGCATTTTCTTCCACTTTTCTTTTTTCTTTTTTTTTCAACACTTACCCAGGTTTTTCAAATTGAAGCAGTCAGTCGTATCTTTTTAGTACCGCGTTGCGACAATGGTGGCGCTGATTGCCGATGTTAGAAATTGAAAAGATAAAAGCTCTAGTTGCGAGATATATATATCCATTAATCAATCACTTAGGATTTATTTTGGTTCTTTTTTTTTTTTTTATTTTACTTTTCTTTCATTCTCCTACCCTTGACTGGTACTTTTAAGTGCCTGATTGAATTTCTTCTTCGAAAGAATAACGGAGAAAACAGTTTCGGCGTCATCTTTTCGCGAGAACTGAATTTAAGATGTTTGGAATAGAAGACGAACACAGGAATTGAAACGATTTTCTTCTTAAAAGCTATTTCCTTTTCTTCACTAGCGCGAAAAAGTTTTGGAGGAGAAGATTTAAATTAAAATGCTCGTTCGAATTGATTTTTTCGAGAATTGAGAGAAAAGCGAGAAAGATACTTTCGGTCAAAGTTTGTTGAGCGCCAATGGCTTTGTTTTCACATGGTAGTCGACTCCGCCCATTAAGGCGCTTATTGGATAGCTGTTGGAATGATGTGAGCGATATTTAGTTACATCGAGAATGGTTTTCGGCGAAGCGCGACAGATTTTAATTAGTTGAGATGAGTGGGGTTGAGATAGAGTTTGAAATAGAAATTTCTGATTGTCTATATAATTCTTGATTTTAGGTTATTTTATTTGGATGATCACTGTTTTAAAATAATTGTGTTGAAATTAAATCAGCAATAAAATGAAAATATATATATGCAATCCATCCCCCCCCCCTACTTTCGGCTGCTTTTAGAAGGAGATAATTATATTCCTTATAATTTATCTCTCAAATTTTTTTGAAAATAAATATCTTCAATATGCTGTAATTTTATGAATTGTCAATTCAAAATTTTAAGAATAGTAATAAACTAATACTACTACTAATTGAATCAAGGAAAAGTAAATGTATGAATCTTAAAATAATTATTATGAATCCAGATTCTCTGATAAATTGCTTCTGGCAATTTTATTATTATTATTATTACAAACTGGAAAAACTACTGATTTTCAAGAAATTAAAAGTGCACTGTCTAAAAATATACAGTATAGATATATCCAAATAATTTATCGCGTCTACTTTAAGAAATGATATCCAATTAAGAAATTTGAACCTGAAGTTGCGAGAGAAAATAATTTCAAAAAATACACACGTACAATTTACATTAATTCAGTATTTTTAACTCAACATCTGTTAATTATTAATGAAACAAATCCAGTGTTAAATGTAATAAGAACCACATATACGGCTAGCCACCCATCCGGTTTAGTGGTTAATGACACGACTGCAGAACCGTTTGGCGCGGGTTCGAATCCCAGAGAAGACATGGATATTTGTTTGCAAATGGAGAGTGCTTTTGCGGCATGAAGTTACTCTAAATAGCCGTCGAGCCACAAGTCCTCTCATGAGGTTGGTGGAAGGGGATTTGGGGTGGTAGGTCCTTCACCACCCCAAGGTGTTCTCCCTCAAAAATGGGGTAGAAACGAAACAAACCACACTGTCACCTGTATGGTGCTCAAAGCTACGGTTAACGGCAAGCGAACTTCTAGCCCTTTGCCACGATGTATATCTTGGACCCCGATCTCACACCGTCAGATAGATGGCATTCGCATCAACAACACATACAGCTACGAGTACTGAATGAAAATAAAACTTGTATTAAATTGTAACCACTATATGTATGAAACTATCACAAGTTTTGTATGAAATTATAACCATTATATGTATGCAATTATAACCAATTAATAAATTTAATATTTGATTTCAGACCACAAGAAGCTAGTTATTTATGCGAATTTAAGATATCAGTGCATGAATTTTATGACTTAAGGGATTAAATAGGGGATTGTGAGCAGAATGCATTTAAAGCTTATAAGGGGCGCGGTCACTCTCAGCCCCGCCTACAGGCGTGGGAGAAAGTGAAGGATGACTAGCCATAATTTTTATCCAGTCTATTTATTAAACACACAAATTATCAACAGACAGAATTCTAATAATTCAAACCAGAAGAGATGTTCCTAATAAGAGCAATAGAAGATTAAACAACGAGAGACGCGTGAATTATGAGAAGACTTCTTATAACTCGAACCTCCTTTTTTAGGATCAATCCGCTTCTCAAAATATCTGAGTTATAATTTAACTATGGTGACCAATCGTCACTTTAATACCTTCAACTATCTAATCTTTGAAATGTACTAAATGTAGAATAATGCCTGATCGGTAGCTATCTCTCCTCTTAGTCAGATTCTCTGTCTCATTCTCCATATCAATCTAACTAGCTTGAAAACCTAGACTTCATATATCCGAGCTAATCTTCATATCACGGTTGCTTCTTCAAAGGGTTGGTTGTGATTAAATTCAATTTGATAAACCAAATATTTCCCAAGAGAATTAGAGGAAGGACGCAGATAGATCCGTCACAAGTTGTTTGATAAATTATTTCACACATAAAACAATGTTAGCGTGGGAATATAGAGCTTAAAATTTTCAAATATATAGTTAATTGAATTGTTTTATTAACAAAGGAGAGGAAGGGGTGTGAGAGTTATATTAACATCGTTCTTTATAACAACATGAGGAGCATTGGCGACGGACTTCGTAACTTTGAACCACAGTCAAGTGAGAAACACGACAATTGAACTGCCCCCTCTACTCCAAACTTCCACCCATGCCAGCGGAAAGACTTTGAATCTCGACCGGTGGCCCCGGTAGCCTAGTGGTCAAGGTAGCGGACTCGTGGCTGGAGCGTGTCATAAGTTCGAGCCCACTACCACTGAAGACCCTCCGTGTAGGGGAGTGATGAACGTTAAATCTGCCGAGAGCTAAAACGTCCTCGTGTAGTGTGGTAGTTAGGCGAGGGGTGCCACCTCGGGTATCTTCGTCCCTTAACCATGGCTCAAAATGACGAGGTCTGTCGCCAAAAACCCTCGTGTTGCTGAACAGTGGAACGTTAATATTCATTCACTCGAGCCTTGACCGATTTAATGTGCATTAGCCCACTGACAGTGGATTTTCAGTGGCACAAGGGCTCGAACTCATGACACGCCGGCCATGAATCCGTGATCATAACCACTAGGCTACCAAGGTCATAAGAGGAAAGGGAGACAGAAATGAGAAATATAAAGTTAAATAAACAAGTTTACACATTGATAATCCTTATCGTGATGTTCTTAATGATAAAAGGAAACCTTTTTTAATAGAGGAATGGGTTCTTACACAAAGTATATCATACAAAGATATAATTTTATGTTTTTTTCCCCTATTCTTAAGGAAAATTTGAGAGAGATTGAATGAAAAAAAATAATTTTTTTGCTTCTCTAAAACGTTTATGTGATGTTAAATTCAATATTGCATTCCTCTGCTGAATAAAAACTAATTTAAATTCCACTTTGAAATTTCTAAGAAAATGCTCCAAATTTTTTGTTCACATATGTCTCACGATTATTTTTGATTACTTATTCTAACACTATTGTTGAACTTTTCATTCTAAAACGTGCCGATTTTTATCAGTAAAATTAATTTAACTTAATGTATAGAATTAAGTTTTTGAAAATAAAATTTATTTTGTATATGATTCTACTTTTAAATCGTTTTTCAGTCAGAAATAAATAACGTTCTTTCGATATTTTACAAAAAGAATGCCCACAAGTTTAAAATGCAAAACGAGGCTGTAATACCCTGTTTCAGGTCTTCAATTCACTTTGCATCTCTCCTATATTATAATTTGCATTAAAAAAAAAAAAAAAAAAAAAAAAAAAAAAAAAAAAAAAAAAAAAAAAAAAAAAAAAAAAAAAAAAAAAAAAAAAAAAAAAAAAAAAAAAAAAAAAAAAAAAAAAAACTGATATCTAAGAATTCAATACTGAAGGATTAAAGCGTTCAATTTTTTTTTTTTTTTTTTTTTTTTTTTTTTTTTTTTTTTTTTTTTTTTTTTTTTTTTTTTTTTTTTTTTTTTTTCCTCTCCGATATTTTTTTAAGTCATTTTAGCTCTCAGCATGTTAAATAATACAATTAAAGAATGAGAAGTAGTGAAGCGTAGCATTCACTTTGCATTCTCCTTATATAGCTTCAACTACAAGAATATTTAAAAGTTCAGAAGTTTTTCCATTTTTTGTAAGGATTTATTATCGATGTTTTATGGCATGAAACTGAGCTTGATCAGGACTTTCTCTCGAATGAAGTGCAGTCGCTCACTGCTTAACTTCGTGTTGTCAAGACTTGGACAGTTTCGTAGTCGCCTATCCGGTATAGTGGTTAGCGACGCTGACTGCTGTGCCGTAGGGCCTGGGTTCCAATCCCGGATAAGGCATGGATGTTAGTAAATGTATAGTGCCTTCGAGGCAAGGGGGTACTCTAAATAGCCGTCGAGCCGCAAGTCTTCTCATGTGGTTGTGGGAAGTGGAAGAGAGGTGGGAGGTTCCTGACCACTCCCAGGGTGTTCTCCCTCAAAGTTTGGGGTGGAACCGATCCAAATCGTACTGTCACCTGCATGGTGCTTAAAACTACGGCTAACGACAGGCATGCAATCTAACCCGATGCCATGATGAATTTCGTGGGCCTCGATCTGACTACGTCAGATAGGTGGCATTAGTAACAACAACTGTTTCGTTACAAATATTGGCGACGTTATAAAATAGAACAATTGTGATTATTTACAATTAATCCTCACACGAAAAGATAAAAACATTTTTGAATCTCAAATAAAAAATGGAACAATTTTTACCTTTACAATTTACCTTTTACCGGTTGATTTTTAAAAAGAATAGTTCAATTTTCAAAATCTACAAACATATTATAGTATTAAGCCCTAGTATATTTACAAAAGTTTCTTAATATTTAAATGATAGAAGTTTTTTTTAAAGTAAAATTAATATTTTCCAAATCTTGATAAATATACTTGTAAATTCACGCTATTTCGTACTTACTCACCATTAAATTCATTCAACAGTGAATATTACGTTATATCTTAAGCTATAACACTGTTTTTAAAAACAAAAACTGGGTTTATACGATACATCACAATACATAGCTTTAAGTCAAGTGTCTATTTCAAAATGCAAATTTCAAAACAAGATATTTTTTGTTACGAATGGCGACATTAAGAAGATTACTTAAAAAATCTTCTTAGACATTATGTAAAGCATTTCACTGTAAGAAATGCATTGTACTATATCAAATAGAACTGATTAACATAGCTTACATTTACACAACCCTCCATCTGATGGCCCCGAACAGAAAAGAAGAGGGGTAGGCACGGGCAAAAAACACACAAAACGCACTCTCGCTCACACACAAAAAAGCACCCCAAAAAATCCTCAACCCCAAGTGACGAGAGTGCCCCGCGTTGTATATCGAGCCTATAGCCATTTACCCTAATGGATTTTCTCCATCCCATATATATATAAAACCTATATATACTCGTCCCCCCCCCTCCGCATAGACGTTGTCGAGAGCGTCATTTTCGCAAGGCGCATCGAAGACCGACAAGCACTTAGTGCATTAGGTGGCCTTGATATTAAGGGGCTTATAGACTGTAAGTAAGAGAAAAACTGGTTGCCTTAAGAGCCTTGTTTTTAGAAGGGGAGTAGATGGATCGAGGGGTTTCTAATTTTGCCGTGTCGGTGGGTGTTTTAGATGTAGGGAGAGGGGTCACTGAGGTGTCGTTAATTGATGTAGAAAGCACCTCGGAGTGGTTTTTTAAAAGGTAACTTGAGGTATCTTGAGGGATGGGAAGGAAAGGTATCTCTGATGGAGGAGCTTTTGTGTACTCCCCTTTCTCCCCCCCCCCCTCCTTTTGTCGTTTAGTGGTTTGGCGGTTTTTCAGAGGTGTGTAGACTAATAGAGTTGCGTGAAGATTTATTTTGTACTTCTTCTAAAAAGTGGAAATGTTTTTGTACTGGTGTACAATCTGCTCTCATTCAGCCTAACGTGTTTGTTAAAGGTTGCATATCTTTAAATTGTATATATATTTAACCCTTTATAAGTCCCTTTTTTTTCTCTAGTAATGTTAAATTTTTTTTGGATTTAGATTGATTTAGTCGTCTAGTTTATTACTTGAAATTGATTTGATTTTTAAAGTTCCTTTGGCGAGAAATATGATTTCCACCAATCTCTGTGGCCACGGTAGCCAAGTGGTCAAGGTATCGGGTCATGGCTAGTGTGTCATGAGTTCGAGCCCAGTACCACTGAAGACCCACCGTGTAAGAGGCGATGCATGTTAAATCTGTCGAGAGCTCAAACGTCCTCCCGTTGGTGTGGTGTGGTTGTTAGGAGAAGGGGTGCCAGGTCAGTTGTCGTCCGCGTCAATTGACTATGGTTCAAAATTACGCGGTCCGTCGCCAAAAGCCCTCGTGTAGCTAATCAGTGCGACGTTAATATTCTCCCGGTGAGAAATATGATTTCCACCACTTTCTGTGGTCAAGGTATCGGGTCATGGCTAGCGTGTCATGAGTTCGAGCCCAGTACCACTGAAGACCTACCGTGTAGGGAACGAAAACGTAAAATCTGTCGAGAGCTCAAACGTCCTCCCTTTGGTGTGGGGTGGTAGTTAGAAGAGGGTGGTGCCAGGTCAGGTGTCGTCCGCGTC
Organism: Trichonephila clavata; assembly: GCA_019973975.1. Classification (NCBI taxonomy): domain Eukaryota; kingdom Metazoa; phylum Arthropoda; class Arachnida; order Araneae; family Nephilidae; genus Trichonephila; species Trichonephila clavata. Next base: position 3,345 of record BMAO01026405.1, on the reverse strand, counting down.
AATTGACCATGGTTCAAAATTACGCGGTTCGTCGCCAAAAGCCCTCTTGTAGCTGAACAGCGTGACGTTAATATTCACTCACTCGCTCCAACACCCACTGGGAGCTATTTAAAAGTAGGATATCAAATGTTTTGCATCTCCCTGCATATATGGTATTACATGATATTTATAAAAATAATATGCAAATACTGAAATATACTGAGAGAATTATAAATAAGATATATTTTGTATTCAAAAATTTAAGAATTTATACATATTACTTTCCACCCAAGGTTAAGGGATCGACCCCGGCCCATGTCGGTGGATTTTCATGATGCAGAAAATTGACAGTGGCCATGTCGTATCATTATACGGCATGTAAAATATCCTTAGTGTCTGTTTGAATTGGATGCTCTCAGCAAAATTAAATCCTAGTAAAGGTTCGCATCGTCAGAGCTCAGGTGCCTCTCTTAAGAGGAAACTGGGCATCAAAATTACCTGCGGTGATTGGTATACGCCTATGTGATGCCACCCTAAAAAGAGATACCAGCTCCCGGGAAATGTACTAGGTCTGTAATGGTAAAACACCAATCCACAACCCATTAGAAATTTTAAGAAAAAACTTTCCATGAAATTTCAGAAAACAGGGATGAATACATAGCGAGGCATTGCAAAGCTATTCAGATGTATTTTGTTCTCATGTGCTTGTGTAAAGCAGAAGCGGCTATGTCTATATGTTTTTGTAAAATTGACATATTGTCACCAACTTTAGTCAAGTGTATGCCATCTGGAACAGTTTTCTTGTTGCTCAGGAAATTTACAGGTCGTCTTTTGCGTTTACTATTTGAAAATCAGTTGTCGTGTTAGCCGAAGTACTAGCAAGAGAAAGATAGGTGGGAAAATAACTTCCAATCAACATTTAAATATGAAGTTGGTAGGAAGTACAAGGTAGGATCAAAAAGATTCCCAGAATAGGTCAATTACAAATTATTAAAAAATAGAATAATAATTTAATCTTGTCTACCTTCAAAGCACTGCTCGTATGCATCCACACACTTGTTCCAGCGTTCGTATAATTGCTTAAAATACTCCAGGAATTCATTTTTTGAGAGGTCCGTCAGTTGCTTCGTCGCATTGTGGATCACCTCATCTGAATCCACAAAAAAGCGATATCCTTTCAATTTCATTTTCAGCCATGAAAACGGGTAATAATCCTCTGGTACTGGAATTGTTTCCGAGTGTTTTTTGGAGCGTCTCGGAACACTACCAATTTAAGCTCATTTTGGGCCCTGGGCTTAGAGATCTGCGCATTGGTAGATTGAAATTTATAATCAAAAAGTCTGGGGTGAAGTCCAGCTAATCCGGGACTCTGGGCGCTTGCCTCAAACGCCCAATGGAAAAACCTGTCACAGGTGATTTTTCTGATGAAAACACAGCTTGATGTTTGCAAGCTACTCCAAAAACAACATTGCAAAATACGACGAATGACAAATTCGCTTTGTCAAGAATGATCTGCATCTAACGCCAACAATACAGGAAATTAATTCCAAATGGCTGTGTGTTTTCCTTATTAGTGCTGTCAACCCCCGAAACAGATATTTCTCCTTCAACGAACACCTGCGTGAATGTAGGGGACCATTCCGGAAACCTTTTGACTTACCACAGCCTCATAAAGGGTTCAGCTTCAAAGTTATTGTAAGCCATTGAGGACATAAGAAAATATGACAAAGTATTATCAATATGAAAAACAGGCAAAAAAATATTCACGTGAGTTTTGTATCAATAAGAAACTATTTTCTGCGCCAAAACCCTGATAATGTAGCGATATCATGAAATGAACTGACATTATCATTATTTGATCAATGCTGTTTGTTAAATTAAAGGGTAAAAAATTGTACGAGGTGTAAAGGAAGTATGTGTCATAACACTCCTATTTCAAAAAATTTCATATAGTTTTGAATTTTTTTTCTTTGTGTTTCTCATTATGGAGGAAGCTTATACTTTGGGAAGAAACTATCCTGTTTTTTTTCTTTTTTGCTGTCAATGCTTCTTTCTTCATTATTTTTTTTTAATCTGCGCTGTGTAAGCTTCAACATTTGTTCCCATGCTCCTAGAAAAAATTCACAAATTTATTTTCCTTCTTTCCCAATTTGTTTTATATCATTCAATCCTTCCGATTTGTGTTTATCTTTTGTAATACCTGGTTACACAAGCTTTCATAAATGATTGGAGAATATCAATACAACACCCGATTTTATAGAACGATTTTTACAGAACTATATTTACCGCCAAGGAATACAAATAAAAAAAGTTTCTAAGCAGCATAGTTTGGAAGATTTTGGGAAGTTTTTTATGAGCAAATGATTAACAATGATAAATTGAAAGGGAAATAGCCAACATAATGGATGTTCGTAACTTGATCTATCTACAGTTTGTTACATGGAATAACAGAAATGCATGTAAATTCAATAATTGTACATATGTATCGCTCCGGCAACCTTTGACACCAGGAGGAACCCCTCTCCGCCCACGAACCGGATGTAACTCGAAGCAAAAGATTACGCGGACTGTCGCCAAAAGCCCTCGTGTAGCTGAATAGTGCGACGTAAAATATTCACTCACTCGAAGCGAAAGACGCCGACCGCTGCATCCCCGAAACCTAGAGAGGGCAGGGAGAGAGATGGTCTGAAAAACTTCACCGAAGACGGACGCCAAAAACTCCTCCCTCACAAAATAGAACTTGCACTCTAATCTAATTCCTCTGTTAATAACTTCAGTTTAAATCTGTAAACAATAGCTGTGACGTAATTAAACTTAACATTTAAACTAACCAATATCTCGCTACCTTTATTTATCTCAAACGTTAATTTTAGAAAGAATTGCTAGATAAGAGAATTTAATCTTCACAGGAAGTGGTCATTGTGAGGAAATAGACTGTACACTTTTATTTTGTATAATGTTTTGGCCACAGTCAGTGACGTTTATCCATTGGGCGCTTTGGGCTGGCACCCAGGGGTCCGGATAAGCTGGACTTAACCAGATTTTTTTATTATAAATTTCGATCCACCAATGCCAAGGTAAATCTTCTGCCCCCAGGGCCTGAAATTAGCTTAAACTGGCACTGGCCGCAGTAGCCGAGTGACTTTGCTGTTTCTGTTGAGTTGAGAGCTATAGTAATAGTACCATAGAAGACCCACCGCGTAGAGCAGAGACGGGCTTTAAGTCGATCGCGATTGACTGTTGGACCGCGCTTACTAAAAGAAACACATTTATGGAACACCGACGCCAGCAAGATTGTAGAATCGTCTTTTCACAATCGATGTGACTGTATTTACTTAAGCAAACGATTCGATAAATGTACAGACG
>BMAO01026404.1:0-168338 GCA_019973975.1 Trichonephila clavata | reverse complement strand
ACCAGGAGGAGAAACCACGACGACCACTCCAGCGCCCGTGAAAGGCCCAGGTGGTAAACCAATAAGTATTGTTCCCGCTGGTCCAGGCAGCACACCCGGAACAGTGACGGATTCCGACGGTAAACCAAGTAAATTCGTCGTTCCCAAGGGAGCCTTCACAACACCAGGCTCAATCCCCGGTCCTGACGGAAAACCGCTCCCAGTGAAACCAGCTGGCCCGGGCACCACTCCTGGACTTGAAACCGGACCCGATGGAAAACCAAGTAAGCTCGTCGTTCCCACCACACCGAAAAGGCCACAAGGACCAGGAGGAAGTCCTTTAGGTCCAGGAACGCAATTCCAAACTCCAGGAACAACTCCAACTCCCGTTCCCGGACCAGATGGTAAACCATTACAAATTGTTCCCGCTGGTCCAGGTACCACCCCGGAACAGTGACGGATTCCGACGGCAAACCAAGTAAATTCGTCGTTCCCGACGGAGCATTCACGACACCAGGCTCAATCCCCGGTCCAGACGGAAAACCGCTCCCAGTTGAACCAGCTGGTCCAGGCACCACTCCGGGACTCCAAACCGGACCCGATGGCAAACCAAGTAAACTCGTCGTTCCAACGACAACCAAAGGACCAGGTGGTCCGATGGGACCAGGAGGTCCAATGGGACCAGGAGGTCCGATGGGACCAGGAGGACAAACCACGACGACCACTCCAGCGCCCGTGAAAGGCCCAGGTGGTAAACCAATAAGTATTGTTCCCGCTGGTCCAGGCAGCACACCCGGAACAGTGACGGATTCCGACGGTAAACCAAGTAAATTCGTCGTTCCCAAGGGAGCCTTCACAACACCAGGCTCAATCCCCGGTCCTGACGGAAAACCGCTCCCAGTGAAACCAGCTGGCCCGGGCACCACTCCTGGACTTGAAACCGGACCCGATGGAAAACCAAGTAAGCTCGTCGTTCCCACCACACCGAAAAGGCCACAAGGACCAGGAGGAAGTCCTTTAGGTCCAGGAACGCAATTCCAAACTCCAGGAACAACTCCAACTCCCGTTCCCGGACCAGATGGTAAACCATTACAAATTGTTCCCGCTGGTCCAGGTACCACCCCGGAACAGTGACGGATTCCGACGGCAAACCAAGTAAATTCGTCGTTCCCGACGGAGCATTCACGACACCAGGCTCAATCCCCGGTCCAGACGGAAAACCGCTCCCAGTTGAACCAGCTGGTCCAGGCACCACTCCGGGACTCCAAACCGGACCCGATGGCAAACCAAGTAAACTCGTCGTTCCAACGACAACCAAAGGACCAGGTGGTCCGATGGGACCAGGAGGTCCGATGGGACCAGGAGGACAAACCACGACGACCACTCCAGCGCCCGTGAAAGGCCCAGGTGGTAAACCAATAAGTATTGTTCCCGCTGGTCCAGGCAGCACACCCGGAACAGTGACGGATTCCGACGGTAAACCAAGTAAATTCGTCGTTCCCAAGGGAGCCTTCACAACACCAGGCTCAATCCCCGGTCCTGACGGAAAACCGCTCCCAGTGAAACCAGCTGGCCCGGGCACCACTCCTGGACTTGAAACCGGACCCGATGGAAAACCAAGTAAGCTCGTCGTTCCCACCACACCGAAAAGGCCACAAGGACCAGGAGGAAGTCCTTTAGGTCCAGGAACGCAATTCCAGACTCCAGGAACAACTCCAACTCCCGTTCCCGGACCAGATGGTAAACCATTACAAATTGTTCCCGCTGGTCCAGGTACCACCCCCGGAACAGTGACGGATTCCGACGGCAAACCAAGTAAATTCGTCGTTCCCGACGGAGCATTCACGACACCAGGCTCAATCCCCGGTCCAGACGGAAAACCGCTCCCAGTTGAACCAGCTGGTCCAGGCACCACTCCGGGACTCCAAACCGGACCCGATGGCAAACCAAGTAAACTCGTCGTTCCAACGACAACCAAAGGACCAGGTGGTCCGATGGGACCAGGAGGTCCGATGGGACCAGGAGGACAAACCACGACGACCACTCCAGCGCCCGTGAAAGGCCCAGGTGGTAAACCAATAAGTATTGTTCCCGCTGGTCCAGGCAGCACACCCGGAACAGTGACGGATTCCGACGGTAAACCAAGTAAATTCGTCGTTCCCAAGGGAGCCTTCACAACACCAGGCTCAATCCCCGGTCCTGACGGAAAACCGCTCCCAGTGAAACCAGCTGGCCCGGGCACCACTCCTGGACTTGAAACCGGACCCGATGGAAAACCAAGTAAGCTCGTCGTTCCCACCACACCGAAAAGGCCACAAGGACCAGGAGGAAGTCCTTTAGGTCCAGGAACGCAATTCCAAACTCCAGGAACAACTCCAACTCCCGTTCCCGGACCAGATGGTAAACCATTACAAATTGTTCCCGCTGGTCCAGGTACCACCCCCGGAACAGTGACGGATTCCGACGGCAAACCAAGTAAATTCGTCGTTCCCGACGGAGCATTCACGACACCAGGCTCAATCCCCGGTCCAGACGGAAAACCGCTCCCAGTTGAACCAGCTGGTCCAGGCACCACTCCGGGACTCCAAACCGGACCCGATGGCAAACCAAGTAAACTCGTCGTTCCAACGACAACCAAAGGACCAGGTGGTCCGATGGGACCAGGAGGTCCAATGGGACCAGGAGGTCCGATGGGACCAGGAGGACAAACCACGACGACCACTCCAGCGCCCGTGAAAGGCCCAGGTGGTAAACCAATAAGTATTGTTCCCGCTGGTCCAGGCAGCACACCCGGAACAGTGACGGATTCCGACGGTAAACCAAGTAAATTCGTCGTTCCCAAGGGAGCCTTCACAACACCAGGCTCAATCCCCGGTCCTGACGGAAAACCGCTCCCAGTGAAACCAGCTGGCCCGGGCACCACTCCTGGACTTGAAACCGGACCCGATGGAAAACCAAGTAAGCTCGTCGTTCCCACCACACCGAAAAGGCCACAAGGACCAGGAGGAAGTCCTTTAGGTCCAGGAACGCAATTCCAAACTCCAGGAACAACTCCAACTCCCGTTCCCGGACCAGATGGTAAACCATTACAAATTGTTCCCGCTGGTCCAGGTACCACCCCCGGAACAGTGACGGATTCCGACGGCAAACCAAGTAAATTCGTCGTTCCCGACGGAGCATTCACGACACCAGGCTCAATCCCCGGTCCAGACGGAAAACCGCTCCCAGTTGAACCAGCTGGTCCAGGCACCACTCCGGGACTCCAAACCGGACCCGATGGCAAACCAAGTAAACTCGTCGTTCCAACGACAACCAAAGGACCAGGTGGTCCGATGGGACCAGGAGGTCCAATGGGACCAGGAGGTCCGATGGGACCAGGAGGACAAACCACGACGACCACTCCAGCGCCCGTGAAAGGCCCAGGTGGTAAACCAATAAGTATTGTTCCCGCTGGTCCAGGCAGCACACCCGGAACAGTGACGGATTCCGACGGTAAACCAAGTAAATTCGTCGTTCCCAAGGGAGCCTTCACAACACCAGGCTCAATCCCCGGTCCTGACGGAAAACCGCTCCCAGTGAAACCAGCTGGCCCGGGCACCACTCCTGGACTTGAAACCGGACCCGATGGAAAACCAAGTAAGCTCGTCGTTCCCACCACACCGAAAAGGCCACAAGGACCAGGAGGAAGTCCTTTAGGTCCAGGAACGCAATTCCAAACTCCAGGAACAACTCCAACTCCCGTTCCCGGACCAGATGGTAAACCATTACAAATTGTTCCCGCTGGTCCAGGTACCACCCCCGGAACAGTGACGGATTCCGACGGCAAACCAAGTAAATTCGTCGTTCCCGACGGAGCATTCACGACACCAGGCTCAATCCCCGGTCCAGACGGAAAACCGCTCCCAGTTGAACCAGCTGGTCCAGGCACCACTCCGGGACTCCAAACCGGACCCGATGGCAAACCAAGTAAACTCGTCGTTCCAACGACAACCAAAGGACCAGGTGGTCCGATGGGACCAGGAGGTCCAATGGGACCAGGAGGTCCGATGGGACCAGGAGGACAAACCACGACGACCACTCCAGCGCCCGTGAAAGGCCCAGGTGGTAAACCAATAAGTATTGTTCCCGCTGGTCCAGGCAGCACACCCGGAACAGTGACGGATTCCGACGGTAAACCAAGTAAATTCGTCGTTCCCAAGGGAGCCTTCACAACACCAGGCTCAATCCCCGGTCCTGACGGAAAACCGCTCCCAGTGAAACCAGCTGGCCCGGGCACCACTCCTGGACTTGAAACCGGACCCGATGGAAAACCAAGTAAGCTCGTCGTTCCCACCACACCGAAAAGGCCACAAGGACCAGGAGGAAGTCCTTTAGGTCCAGGAACGCAATTCCAAACTCCAGGAACAACTCCAACTCCCGTTCCCGGACCAGATGGTAAACCATTACAAATTGTTCCCGCTGGTCCAGGTACCACCCCCGGAACAGTGACGGATTCCGACGGCAAACCAAGTAAATTCGTCGTTCCCGACGGAGCATTCACGACACCAGGCTCAATCCCCGGTCCAGACGGAAAACCGCTCCCAGTTGAACCAGCTGGTCCAGGCACCACTCCGGGACTCCAAACCGGACCCGATGGCAAACCAAGTAAACTCGTCGTTCCAACGACAACCAAAGGACCAGGTGGTCCGATGGGACCAGGAGGTCCAATGGGACCAGGAGGTCCGATGGGACCAGGAGGACAAACCACGACGACCACTCCAGCGCCCGTGAAAGGCCCAGGTGGTAAACCAATAAGTATTGTTCCCGCTGGTCCAGGCAGCACACCCGGAACAGTGACGGATTCCGACGGTAAACCAAGTAAATTCGTCGTTCCCAAGGGAGCCTTCACAACACCAGGCTCAATCCCCGGTCCTGACGGAAAACCGCTCCCAGTGAAACCAGCTGGCCCAGGAAGCACTCCAGGACTTCAAACTGCAGCAAATGGAAAACCGGATAATTAGTAGTTCCAACAACCCCTAAAGCCCCGTCACAATCAGTTGGAGAACTTGGCACTGGGGAAAATCCTGCTGACTCTAGTAAAGCAGTTGGACCTCTTTCTCCAGGAGGGAAAAGTACAACACCTACGTCAGTTACTGGACCTGATGGCAAACCTCGTCAAGTTGTTCCCGCTGGTCCAGGTACCACCCCCGGAACAGTGACGGATCTGACGGCAAACCAAGTAAATTCGTCGTTCCCGACGGAGCATTCACGACACCAGGCTCAATCCCCGGTCCAGACGGAAAACCGCTCCCAGTTGAACCAGCTGGTCCAGGCACCACTCCGGGACTCCAAACCGGACCCGATGGCAAACCAAGTAAACTCGTCGTTCCAACGACAACCAAAGGACCAGGTGGTCCGATGGGACCAGGAGGACCAATGGGACCAGGAGGTCCGATGGGACAAGGAGGACAAACCACGACGACCACTCCAGCGCCCGTGAAAGGCCCAGGTGGTAAACCAATCCGTATTGTTCCCGCTGGTCCAGGCAGCACACCCGGAACAGTGACGGATTCCGACGGTAAACCAAGTAAATTCGTCGTTCCCAAGGGTGCCTTCACAACACCAGGCTCAATCCCCGGTCCTGACGGAAAACCGCTCCCAGTGAAACCAGCTGGCCCGGGCACCACTCCTGGACTTGAAACCGGACCCGATGGAAAACCAAGTAAGCTCGTCGTTCCCACCACACCGAAAAGGCCACAAGGACCAGGAGAAAGTCCTTTAGGTCCAGGAACGCAATTCCAAACTCCAGGAACAACTCCAACTCCCGTTCCCGGACCAGATGGTAAACCATTACAAATTGTTCCCGCTGGTCCAGGTACCACCCCCGGAACAGTGACGGATTCCGACGGCAAACCAAGTAAATTCGTCGTTCCCGACGGAGCATTCACGACACCAGGCTCAATCCCCGGTCCAGACGGAAAACCGCTCCCAGTTGAACCAGCTGGTCCAGGCACCACTCCGGGACTCCAAACCGGACCCGATGGCAAACCAAGCAAACTCGTCGTTCCAACTACAACCAAGCGTCCAGCATCTGGCGTTCCTCCTGGATTACTTTTCCCAACTCCAGCAACCACACCGACTCCTGTTCCCGGTCCAAGTGGTGAACCTGTTCAGATTATGGCAGCAGGTCCTGGTACTACTCCTGGTACTGTGACTGGTCCTGATGGTCAACCAATTAAATTTATCGTTCCTAATGGGGCATTTTCAACTCCAGGTTCCATTCCTGGCCCTGATGGAAAACCAATTCACGTTGAACCAGCTGGACCTGGAACTACTCCGGGAGCAAGGATTGGGCCTGATGGAAATATAAATAAATTATATTTGCCTTCTACTCCTAGTACCCCACCACCTCCTTTAGCAACCACGCCTGCTGATATAATGGGATCTGATGGTCAACCAATACTTATATTACCTGCTGGTCCGGGAACGACTCCAGGAACAGTTACGGGTCCCGATGGGAAGCCTTCAAAGTTTATAGTTCCTTTGGGAGCTTTTACCACTCCTGGTTCTATACCTGGTCCTGATGGAACACCAATTCCTGTAGAACCAGCTGGTCCTGGAACGACTCCAGGTGTTGAAACAAATTCTGATGGAAACGTAAATAAGATTATTTTACCTACAACTCCAAAACGACCATCTCATCCTTCTCCAATGCCACTCACAACCACTCCAATACCTAGTGGGGGTTCTAAACCTATTCAAATTGTTCCGGCTGGTCCTGGAACAACTCCCGGAACAGTCACTGGATCTGATGGTAGACCAACAAAATTCATCGTTCCACAGGGAGCTTTTATAACTCCCGGTACAATTCCAGGACCTGATGGAAATCCTGTACCTGTTGAACCAGAAGGACCAGGAAATAATCCAGGTGTTCAGACTGGACCTAACGGCAACATTGTTAAAATAGTAATTCCTACAACCACTCCTCTTCCACCACCTCCGGGACCTTTGAACCCTGACGGTGAGCCTATCGCACCTTTTGGACCTGGTAATGTACCTAACTCTCCTAAATCTCCTGGCAATTATCCGGGATATTCATTCCAATTCCCAGGTTTCCCCGATGCTCCAGGTTCCGAGGGGCCTGTTGGATATTTAGATTTCAGCCAATTGCCTAGTAGTATGTCCCCTGAAATGGAAGGTGATATTGGTTTCCTTCCCGATTTCAGTCCTGAAATTGGAGGTTCTTTCCCTGGTTTTCCACCAGGTCCAGATAACTCTGGTCCAGGAGGATTTTTAAATGTTGATTCTCTCCCTGATTTTGTGAATCCAGGATATGGATTTCCTGGTTCTCCGCAAGCCCCATTGGGTTTCTTCAACTTTAGTCTCTTACCGGACGATTACAATCCAGGATTCCCTGGTCAGTTTGTTTTCCCTGGTTATCCTGGATCTCCTGGAAGTAGTGGTAAATATCCCGGAGGATTTTTGAGTCTAGATGACTTACCGGAAGATGTTAGGAATATGTTGAATAACACTTTCAGTTTACCCGAACTAATGCATTCTCTACAACCTCTCTTCCCAGGAAAATCAATCAATCCTGGAGCCATTCCAAAAGACCATTTACAAAATATTCCTGGATTCAGTGGTACTTACGATAATCTGAGACTTTCAAACACTGGAGATAACAATAACCCAACCGGAGGTGTGTTCTATCTTCCAGAAATGGTACGACTCATTAGCTATCTCCCTGTAGGATCATTCCCTAATGGCCCTGGTACAGTCAATCAGAACGGTGGATTCGGCCATCCATTTAATTTCCCAGGATTGAATGGCGCCCCGGGATACATTTGTGACTATCCAGAAGACGGCGATGCAACAAGTGGAAGCTCAGAAGACTTGGGAGGAGAAATCAGAGGAAATGGCAATGGCCCTTTGGGTGACGTAGCGGATGCCGCTCCCGGAAGTGATGTAGGTGCTCCATCTCCTACACCAAATACAGAATCTCCTACAGCAAATACAGCAGCTCCTACAGAAAATACAGCAGCTCCATCAGGGCAGAGCGTGAGTTCTTCGCAACTTCAGCCACCGGAAAACCAAGATATGTCTAAATCTGACTGCGATGATGATGTGTTTTCCACCTTCATGAAAGCAAGATCTGCCCTTATGGATGTATCTTCTAGTACTGGAGTCAATACAATTAGCCAACTAACTCAAGACATCATCTCTGGAATCAATCCATCTGAAGACAGCGTTGATTACAATAAATTTTTCAATAAACTTTCATATCTAATTTCCCAAGTACGCTCGGGTACTTCTGATAACCCTAGTACACAACTGTTATCAATCTTGATGGAAGGTTTAGTGGCCTCATTGGAAGCTCTGAACGCCGCGAAGATCAGCGGATTCCGAGACGACTTTTATGTACCTAGCGATGTACCAGTGTATGCATCGTTCCTTTCCGAGATACTTTATTGAAGCAGACGAGCCATTAAAGTGATATAGCAGTTTTTCCAATCAATAACATTTTATATACATGTAAGAAACACATATATAATAGTGAAACTTTGTGCGAACAATTCAATCTTTTGTGTTGTACTAAAGACTTTACAATAAAATATCTGACATTGTAAGCATACTGTTTTGTCTTCATTTCTCTCTCCTTTACAAAAAGTAAATACCGTAAGATGTAGCTCACTTTTAACCCAAAAAATGAAGGTAGAAATAAATGGGTGCACGTTATATGCTGGTTATAAAAATAACAAGCAATCTAAAAATTTTTTTAAAGTCAATTCCTACTTAGGTCAACAAAGAAAAATTTTATTTTTTAGTTATATTTTATCAAATAATTAAAATTATAATATATATATAAATACGTATAAAGATATGACAGAATCACAGTATTAAGTGGCAAAATATAAAAGGATTTTCCTTGCAGTTTTCCATTTTCCTTTCTATGTATATAAGGTGTTGGACTATTGCATTTTTCCTTTTGTTACTATTTATTCATTAATTAAATTTAATTATTCCAGTAAAATAGTATAGTAGAAAGAAATAGTATTCTCAGAAATTAGGCCATCCCAGGTGGGACTCGAACACACGCCCTTTAGATCTTAAGTCCAACGCGCCTTCCACTGCGCTACAGGGACACAACCAGGGATTTTCTTTTTTTATATATGGCGTTGGACTATTATTTTTGTTTGTTACAATTTATATTCATTTTTTAAATTTAATAAATGAAATAATAATTGAAAAAACTGTATTGACATCAAGTGTCATCCACTCCAAGTTTAAAAAAATGCATTTGAATTTGAATGGCTACTTAAAAAAATTATGAGATAAAGTTAAATCACACTCTGTCTCTCCTCTCTATGCCTCACGCATTTTTTTTTATTTAAAGGCTATTTCTTACTTGCCATTCTGAGTGATAGGGGCCGTGGGTAGCCTAGTGGTTAGAGCATCGGACTCCAGTCTGGAAGGCCTGTGTTCGATGCCCGATGCCACCAAATACCCTCCGAGTACACACGGAGTACGAGCTCGTTATATCAGTAAGTCCGAACGTATTGTGGGCGGTCGCAGCAGTAACCACGAGCACAGGGGGCTGAAGAATATTTCCCTCCCCTCCAGTTCCATGCCTAAATTGTGGAGGTGGAGATAAGTGGTGTAGCCATCTATCGTGTTCTGCTGAATTTGCTTGCCCGTAATTTGTATAATTTATAACAGGGTGCATCACATAAAGAAATATACAGTTTTCAATTCATTATAAACAAAAAAAATTTAAGATATTATATGTTATTTGTTACAAAACTAATAGGATTATTTGAAGATTTGTTACGAGACAGTCGCAGATGTTCTGTGAATGGACCCTTAGTCGCTCGACACACACTAAGCCGGTAATTCATTTCCACCTGAACGCGTGTTAAAATATCCGACTACTTGCGACAACTTTTTTTTAAAAAAATGGAGATATGGGGATTTTTGTGTTGTTTCTAGATTTGTTTAGACATTTTAAGAAAACACGTTAAAATGAAGAAGAGAAAAAGAATCATTATTACTAAAATGGGAAAAAATTGGTACAAATTTACAAAAAATTACATAAACGCGGCCCATTCTGTACCAAAAATTTATAAACAAATTTTCAATTCTGACGCGTTGCTATGTTATTCATTTTTGAAATGACCTTCAGGATATGTGATATTTTAATTTTTACAAAAACTAGAGCACTCTATCTTAGTTATTACATGAAATTGCTTAATAGAAAACAGTGATTATATTCGCATAGGAGACTGTAAATTTTGTAATAAAACAGTGATTGATAAATCTGAAGGTTAAAACACTTCTATTATACAGAACATACATAAAAATATTTCAGTTAATTATTTTCAAAACCTTTTTAGCAATCGTTGGCCCCGTTTGAGCATTTAAAAAAAACACACACATTTCGAGTAAAACGCGTTTTAAAGTATGACATCTTGCTTAAAGTAATGGCATCTTCTTTTACTGAAACACTTGTAGTTTTTGTTCTAGTGAGCGGAAAATAATAAACTTGGTAATTTTATAAAGTTAATAAGATGGTCTATAAAATAAAATCATACAAAAATCTGTCAGTTTTTGGCAAAATTCACAATTTTAGGGTTGTGGGATACCTTATGGTATCTGAATAAAGTCCATGGATAGCGGTTACAATACGCGGTTTCAGCTCCGCTACATCAACACGAAGGGCTTATCTTTTGCTTACCCCCACAAGAAGAAATCACAAAGTGTTAAGTCAGGACTTCAAGATGGCTATCGAGTAAGTGGCATGCTGTAGACTGCGACTAGTCCAATTCATCGGTAGGGGGATGATCATCAAAGTAATCTCGCACCTTGAACGAAATTTGAGGTAGTGCACCATCTAATTGGAGAATGAAGTTGTCAATGTCTCCTGCAACTGAGGCATCAACCAAAGAGAGTTAACCGGATACTTCATGCACAGGGTATGTCATATCCACCCCCAAATTTTTTTCAAGATTCGATCGAAACCGTTTTCGGAAAATGAATAGTTTCTCGTATAGCTGACTTTAAGGTCATATCCTTTGAGTGGCCTTAGCTTATAGACGAATTCTAAAGGTATATTTTTGGATACTGCCTCTCCGGGTATGTCATACCCAGCACGTGAATCACCGTTACATTTCTAAATAAATGAGTACGCTTTAAAATATTTCTTGTGCAATGACGTATTATTACAGGTATGATGAAGAAATGTGATATTTAAGTAATTTAATAGACACAGTATTTGATAGATATGATATAACAGTATTTCCTGATGAAGAAAGACTCTTTGCGGGGATGATGAGGAAGAATCGAAACATGAAGTGTATATCAGCAAGTATGATTTCTCTACTGAAATCCATCCAGATAATTTAACTGAGGGAGCAATTATCGTCTTTGATAAAATGACCTCATCATATTCAATGGCTAGAAAATGTAATCGTTAGCCTATTATATATTTTTTGCGTTGTTGAACGTTGGGACAATAAATACGCAAATTATTTTGTTAAGTATTCAGAAACCACCTACTAAACATTGAACCAGACACTGATTTCTGAAGTGTTTTGCATTTCGATTTACATAAAAATGCAAAGAATGTAGAAACTAGCAACTAATGCTTCTACGAAATTCAAAAAATAAATAAGATCTAGTGAACACATCGCACTCACTCGCGACGAAGACTAAAGGAGTGTATGAACAGTGTAAAACAATAGAGCATGTCTAAAAAGTAGAAGAATTTTTATAATATCAACCAATATATAGATTCTAAATATTCTATTTTCATCAAATTCTGCCGGAGCATAGGGCGATAGCCAAGTCTCAAATTTTGCAGTGCTATCACTGTGCTGAACTGAACTGAACTGAACTAAAGTACGAATTAAAAACAAAAAATGTATTTCCTTTATTTATTTGAAATACCGTAAGGGAACTATAATAATATTTGAGCTAAAAAGGAAGATGGGGGGGGGGAGGAATGAGAATTTTCTTGCACTCTTGGCAGATGTATTCTCAACAAACAGCCTTGTTGCACACATGCTTTGTTATTCTGCACTTAGTAGATGCACAGTAAGTACACATTCTCAGTTTTTTTCCTTTCAAGAATGGATAGACGATTAGATGAATGTTTAGTTATGTAGGATTAAGCATGACGTTCGACGATTCCTGGTTTTTACCTTACGTGGATCTTTGTCCTTCCTTATATCGAGTAAAAAGAAAATAAATAGGTAAAAGGACTAGAGCATAGGTTCTCAACGTGGGCGATAACGCCCCCTTGTAGGCGTTTGAGGCTTTCAGAGGGCCGTTGAGAGGGCCCGGAGGGGCTTGGGCAGATTAACCAAAAAAGACTAAAAAACTGATTATGTACTAACAAAATTAAACTTTATTACCGTTTGCTTATGTTGTTTGTATGTATTTAAATCATTCCATATCCCATGTACGAAAATTCAGTTATTTCGGTAGTGCGGGAAGTGGATGAAAGACTTAAAAAAGATTACATTACATTCAGACGTACATTAAACTGAATGATATAGTGCATTTTAATTTCTGTAGTGCACGTGTTGTCTTTGTCTGTGAGCGGTGGGAAACATGTTTCATCCACTGCATTTCATTACATATATTGTCCAAGAAACATAATTAAATATGTTAACGAGGAATTAACGTGATTCTTTAATGGCTGAAACTGTCAATTTATATTTATTTTGAAAGCAATAGTTTATTATGAATTACTTCGTATCATCTAAGCCCCTGCCTGTCTTTATAACAGGTAATCTAAAAATCTTTTATTCCACTATTTTAAATGAAGAAGAAATTCAGTAGCGTTTCAATTCCGACAATATCCTATCTATGACTAAAATAGATAATATTACACATTTAAATATATGTGTGGCTATAGATATTTCAGATTCGCAAGTAAGAAAACTGGGACTTTAGAAAACAAATGAAATTTAAAAAATATATTCTTTTAGTAATAGGATATTTTTTAAAACTGAATTCTTGTTTTCACCATGTATTATGTACATTCTTATTTCTCTAGAGTGGGAGGGGGTGGTATAGAATTATTCACTAGAAACGGGGGCGATATCGAAATATTTATTAGAAAAGGAGGCGCCAGTTCAAAAAAGGTTGAGAACCTATGGACTAGAGATTACAAATAAGAATTTATTTAACCATTCTTTGAATGATTTTTTTCTTTTTCTTTTCTTTTTTTTGTGAGATAAATCAGGATGAAATAATTCATGTTTCATCAGGGTGAAATTTTTTTAAAACTAATAATTATACTCTGAGGGGGGGATTACACCCCCCCGAACCGGATAATTCGGTCGTTTTATAGAAACAAACTATTCATAATATTGTTATTGACCATTTAAGAACACTAAATGAAAGAGTTATTCATTACTTCCAAAATTTAGGAATAAAAAAAATTTATTGGATTCGTAATCTATATGGGAAAACAGATGCATCTGTATATGAATTTACTTTGAATGAAGAGGAATAGCTGATTTTTCTCGGTAATAACCAAGATTTAACTTCAAAACATTCGGAAGTGTCAATTTTATTTTGGATTAAAGTTAGAGGTGATTATCTCTTAATAGTCAAAAAAGCTTCAAAAATATTTTCTACATCTTATGTGGGTGAATTCGGATTTTCAGCATTAGCAAATATGAAAAGGAAAGAAAAAAAAAAGATTGAAACTTTTAAATGTAGATGACGAAGCGAGAGTGGCATTTTCATTATTACGACCTAATATAAACGAAATTATCAAAATTCATCAAGCGCAAATTTCGAATTAAGTGTATTATTATTATTAATTTTTAATTAATTACTCAAGCATTCTGTTGCCTTTGTCGTACATATTATTTTATTTAACATTGAAAGTTATCATAAAATATTTTATATAGTTTATTATAAATAGATAAATAAAATTTTTTTAATTTTTTTTTATTTTAGCGTGTCACTAAATTTTTAAACTGTTAAAAATGTACCACAACAAAAATAAGGTTGAGGATCATGGCTCTAGATTAAAGGAAAAATGTTTGAAAAATAATAATAAATATATAATATGCGAGTAAAATAATTTAAGAAACAGTATGATGCAAATATTCATCAGTATGCAAATTTATATGTTAAGCTTACAAAATAAATAAAAACAAGATACCAATCATTGGCATGGTCAAGTAATTTTAGCGCGTTTTTCACATGTTGTATTTTACAATAATGCAACTATTGAACTTTTTACTAACAAAAAGTAGTACTATACTTAATTTAAAAAAATTAAATTTTTTTTTTAAATTATTAAATTTAAATATGATTCGGCTCATCTAGGGTACAAATGCGCCCAAATGCCGAAACCCGAGGTCAATCGGTTGCTTATTGACTGAGAAAAAGGTACGACAAAATATGGAACGAAGACGAAGACGAAATTTGCGTCCTAATAGCACTTTTTTTATACTACGTGAAAAACGCGCTAAAAATACATCCTTATATCATTTTTATTCCTGATGATTATTATTCTTATCTCATCTGAATCGCGGTACTCGTCTCAGAATATTCGTCACCAAGGTCATCTTCCAATAGCCAACTGCTTTCTAACTCTGGTCCAAGTCCCTCAATGATCCTCTCTTCTAAATTTCTCTACAAAAATAACATAAAATAAACATATAGTAAAAAACATTTTCGTCATACGTTAGAAGAGTGAAACAACTTTAGAGTGATGTAAATTCCTGCCCCATGGTTTTGGGGAGATTATTTGGGAGGCATTCCATGTAAATTGAACAAAAATTGCAGAAACATAAGCCTTTTTCCCACTCATTATCGCTTTTAATTGTAAAAAACATCTCAGATTAGTTATAAAAAATATCTAAGAAATCGCGTGTTTTTTCCAACTACAAGGAACAGTGGAATGACAAGTTTAAATCCGCTATAATGATTGTGACATGTGATTTTTGTTGCGTCCCTATTACGCAATAGTCGTGAAAAAAGTTGCTAAAAACAACCAATTTACAGAACACCTGTTCTGAGTACAATTTTTGAGTTAAAATTTCTTAAGGTGCGCTTTGCTGAATTTAAATTAAGCGTCAGTTTCAGATACGGTACACTCAATCGGTTTTATTCGGCTCCATTCGGCAATCATGTTCGTGTCGATGACGCTTGCTTAGTTTTAAATTAAAAGCGTTTTAGATGCGTGTGTTCTTCAAGGAAAAATTTCATGCGCGCTTTTTCCGGTGAAGTTTTTTTTAAATATTACTGTCGCAGCCCACTTCCACTCAACTCCAGCGAGTGAACGAGAGACTCGGGATCTGCATGGCGAGTCTTCAGCGGTACTAGGCTCGAACTCATGACACGTCAGCTACGAGTCCGTCAGCTGGACCACTATGCTACTGCAACCTTTCTCGCCAACTGATCGAGGTTTGAAATTATATACAGTGGGTAAAAAAAGTATTTTCACACCTACATTTTTGTTTGGAATTCATAAAAAAAAGAAGCATTAAGAAATAAAAAATTGGTATTGCCAAACCAGAATAAGTTTAATCATCCAAAACAAACAGAAAAATTACAATGATTTAAATAACAATGCTTTTTTGTAATAAAATTAAAATATCTCGTGTCAAAAATGTATTTGCACACCTGCATGAATACAAAAGAAATAAAATATATAAGCAAATTTCAAATAACTAATATTTAGTATGCATTCCTTTAGCATCTATTACTGCTTGTAATCTTGCTGGCATTGATTTAATTAAATTTTCTGTAACAGTAGGGTCAGTGTTTTCGACCACTCTTCAATAAGGGCTTGTTTAAGGGCAGATTTACTTGAAATCTTCCTTTTTCTTATTTTTAAATCCACAGAATTCCACAAATTTTCCAAAGGATTTAAGTCTGGTGATTGTGGTGGAGTGGCAAGTTTTCTGGGTACATAGTAAAGCAACCACATACGTGTTATACCGGCAGTGTACTTGGGATCATTGTCTTGCTGAAAATAGTACGAATTACTGATGCCCAATTTTATTGCACTTTGTGGCAAGTTATCTCGCAACACATCAATATAGGTTCGAGCTGTCATATTCCCATCAATGAAACACAAATTACCAACCCCTTTGCTAGCCATGCACCCCCAAATCATAACAGAGAGAGAACCTCCTCCATATTTAACTGTAGGTAACAAACATTTTTGATATGAAAAGCAGTACAAGGTTTTCTCCAAACTAATTTCCTGCCATCTGATTTAAAGATATTGAACTTACTTTCGTCGGAGAATATGACATTTTCCCAGAAATCAATTGGCTTATTGATATATTCCTTAGCGAATTCAAGTCTCTTCAGTCTATTTCGTTCAGTTATGAGAGGTTTTTTCTCCTTGGAGATCTCCCATAAATTTGTGCATCATGCAGGACATTTCGAACACTTTGGGCACAGATTTGAACTCCAGATGTTGAAGCGACATCATTGGCTTATGTAATTGCACTAACAAATGGATTTTTCGATGCTTCTCTTATGATTTTTCGCTTAATTCGCAGTGAAAGTTTCTTTGGGTGTCCAGAGCGCAAGTTATTTGATGTAGATCATCTTTCTTTATGACGTTTTATAACATACCGAACAGTAGAGAAGTAACCATTTACTTTTTTACCTATTTCTCGATAACTTAGGCCATTTTCACGTAGAGAAACAATTTTTTCTCGCAACGAAATCGGCAAGTCAGATTTCTTAGGTGCCATTACAATTTGAAATCGACAATCAACTGATAAAGTTTCGACAATACCTCCTTTTATAGTCGTCTTACGTATGTTATTTACTGCGGGATAACTGTCAAATAATTGGCAAAAAAATGCAAATTTGCTAAAGTTGATTTGAGTGTGCTAATACTTTTTTGACATAAGATATTTTAATATTGTTGCAAAAAATGTTTTTTATTAATATTATTGTATTTTTTGTAATTAATTTAAACGAATAGGCTTATTTTATTTTTTAAATGCCAATTTTTGTATTTCTTAATGCATTTTCTTATAAATTGTGAACAAAAATGTATGTGTGCAAATACTTTTTGTACCCACTGTAGATATTGCCAGTTGCTTATTCGCCTTTGATGCATTTATTTAAAAAACAGCCTCTCAGCCGGTATAGTGGTTAGTGACGCTGGCCTGGGTTCGAGTCTCGGAGAAGGCATGGGTGTTTGTAAATGTATAATGCCTTTGCGGCATGGGGGTACTGTAAATAGCCGTCTATTCGTAAGTCTTCTCGTGAGGTTGGTGGATAGGGAAGAAAGAGGCTTGACCACCGGCAGGATGTTTTCCCTCAAAATTGGGGTGAAGCTGAGCCAAATCACACAGTTACCTGTATGGTACTCAAATCTACGGTTAACGACAGGCGTAAATTTAGCCCCATGCTACGATGAATTTCGCGGGCCTTGATCTGATAATAATGTCAATCAGGTGGGATAAGTAAGAACGACAAGAAAATATTACATCCGGTTTTTCAGTGTCATTTCGCTAGAAGGAGTGGTAGGGATGATTCTATTTGCGGAATGTTAAAACTGGATTTTGAATTCGCGACCAATGTATTATATATATATAATAATGCTAAATAATATTGTAAAATTATACACTAATACCCCGAACTTACGCGATTGGTGGGACTGAGTGAAAGTCGAATTCGCGTAAGTTGGTGTATCATTTTGCATATAAATACATGCATTAGTTAGGGCTGAAGACGAAAGAAAATAATAAATTTAAAAAAATTAATAAAATCTTAGATAACGCAAATACAAAATCATAAACAAACTTATTTGGATGTAGATGGTTTCATAAAATCTAAAAGGTAGTCTTCTGGTTTAAAGATTTTTTTTCTCCTGCAAAATTTTCTCGTAGCATGCTAATAATTATTTTATCCCTTGTTTTATTGAAAAAAATACGCTCTTCATTGGGGTATGTATTTTCTAAAATTTGTAACCCTGTTTCAATTAAACTGAGGCCTTCTGTCAAATCACCAACCGTCGTTCGATCTTCTGATTGAACTGGGTCTAAAGACTCAAGTTCTACCATGTCTTGCTCTTGCTCATCCATTTCTATGAGCCCATCCATTGTCGGCTCCTGATTGAGGAAATCCAGCAGTTCCTGAACATCATTACTATCCACTTCTAAGTTTATTTGCCTGGCAAGATCTACAACTTCATCAATCATATTACCAATTTAATCAGGCTCTGGCATTGATTCTGTCTAATTTTCAATAATGAAAAAAAAAAAAAAAAAATTAATGAAAACGAGATTTGAAAATCGCTTCACTTCGAATATGCGAGGTATTACTTGCAATTAATTTTATTTTCTTCTTTCTTATCCATAAAATCTGAATCAGATTTGATCCATGAGTTTGTTCGCCTTCAGCACCACATCGGGTTTTTTAAACAGCTCGTCTTGTGTGTGTCAAGTGAGGGAGTATTAACGTCGCACTGTTCAGCTACACGAGGGCTTTTGGTGACGGATCGCGTCATTTTGATACATGGTCAAGTGACGCGGACGACCCTGAACTGGCATCCCCTCTTGTGTGTGTCAAGGCAACACAACTAAGTAGATGGTGAGGCATAGCTTCACACGTATTGCACTCTGTACAGACTGCGAACTTTTTGCAACCACCTGAGAATTTGATAGACCTTTAAGTGGCCGGAAGTAAAACATACCAAAACAATTTGGTCTTTCCTGTTACCGTCAAATTTAATAGCGTTTCCGGGACTTTCACCAGGATACCATGTGTGTGCTGATATCTAACTCCTAGTAATATCTACAGAAGGCTTTCTTTTTGAGTATGATTCGAAACAAGTCAAAGGATCCTCATCTGTAATGCCATTACATTTTAGGTTCATGTGCGATGATATCCCCTGCAGATGAAGAACACTAGACTTGGACAGAGGTTTGAACTTATTTTAAAACTTCGCAATCCCTCTGCAATCACTAATATTTCTCCAATCATCGAGAGATATTGAATAACATTTCAGCTGTCCGAGATAATTTATATAGCCCCGGTTAATCTGTGCTCCGAAACATATCCCAAAACCATGTCTATTAACGAAAAGCGGAAGAACAATCAGTACTTTTACGTTTAAGAGTATAGCTTCTTCATACCTTACACAAACTCCACGACCAATGCATCTAAATTCATCCTTACTGCCGTCTGTGACAAACAATAAAGCCTCAATAGGTATATTCTCGTTCACCTCTAGGGCAGCCAGACTTGAGTTTTCCAAATGCTAAAGGAAACTTGAAATTTGTTCTTTTTTTTTTACTTTTAATTTTAATAACGCCAATTTTTTTTAACCGCGAAAGCCGAGGGATTTGGACATTAAGCAGCTCAAAAGCTGCTTGTTTTATTCGAGCTGCGTGTTCGAATCCTGCTTCTGACAAAGATTCAACGTAGTGATGGGCTAATACACGTTGTAGCTGCCGGATAAATTTCTTTACATTGGTAAAGCGGAGTTGTACAGGTTTTTTTAATTGAATTTTGTAATTTTCAGTCTCGCTCAATTGACGAGGCCAGTATCTGTACCAAACCTTAAACTGTATCTGACGCTGAGCCAATCCAAACTTCCATACCGCATTAATAGAAGAACTTAGAACCTGACAGTAAAAATACGAATCAGCCCCTTTCATGGCAGGTCTTCTACGATACCAGGACTCGATCTGACTCGACAACGGCGGCCACGACAATGACAACTCGGATGACCACAAACGCTCATTTGTGGTGACCGAGGTAGCTTAGTAGTTATGGTGTCGAATGGCACGGGTTCGAGCCCTGATGCCGCTGACGATCTATCGTGAGAATAGCTGTTGCACGTTATATCTGCCATCTGGCGTGGTAGGGTAGCTTTAGAGGGGTTGCCAGATCAGATGTTATCCTCCTCATTTGACCGAGATTCAGAATTAAGAGGTCCGTTGCCAATAGTCCTTGCATTGCTTCATAGTGCGACGTTAATATAACTTTCGCTTATTCTCGCGGAGTTGGGCTGACTGATGTGCCAACTTAGAGGTCGATCTCGTCACCTAATTTGGGTTTAAATTTGACTGTATTTAAGGGAACTTTTGTGTTGGAGCCGGCCAGTAAACGTTCAACAAAACAAATAAAATCTCCCTTAATGTTGCTACACTCGCTGAACCCCTTTCCTCGCAGTATTTTAAAGAATGAATCTTTCTAAGAGAAAAACTACAGGAAACCCGCTCTAAAAATGAATATCCGAGTTTTTACCCTCCTTTTTTATCGCTCCATAAAACCCGGAGCGAAGAAACTACTTCCCGGAAGAGACTGGGAACCTGAAACCCTCCTTTCCTGGTAACTCATTCCCGGACGGGTATCCGGTTCTGAGCTGTCCGGAAGTACGGCCGGGCGCAAAAATCCCGTTTTCTGGGTCCGGGATCAGTTTAGCGGAACAAGTTCTTGCTTCTAAAGATGTGTTTCCGCGATCAAGTAATGGTTTTCCGAAAGGAGGGCGAAATTCTGGGAATCTTTTCTCTTTCTGAGAGGGAGGACGTTTTTCCCTATAGTGTGAAGGAGAATGGTAATTTGAGATATTTTAATTGGGTTAATACGCTCTACGAAGCGAACCGAAAGTGCATCTTTGGATATATAATTTCCATTGTTAACTAATGTATTACTTTAAGTTTTTTACACGTTATTTATTCTGTTAACAGCAGATGGTGTGTATATATATAAATAGCTAAGTAAATAACGTTCACAAACTTCATGACCGACAACATACAAGTGTACATTTCGGTAAATGAAATTATATATTCTTTAATAAATGTAAATCAATTAAAAGTTTAATTAACGAATAGTAATTATAGATAATTATTTAACTAGTATCTAAAACGACAAGCGATTCTTTGTCCCACTAAAGGAACACGAAATCGGGATCGGTGATCTCAGTGGCGCACACAAGAAGGGGGGGGGGTTGTCCTGGGGGTCCGGACACCCCCCAAAGCCCTTGAGGTTTTTCGATTGATAATAATCCTACATATATGTAACTATTTAACCTAAAATTTAATTAAGTACTTGCCATTAACAATTTATTTTATTAATTAATGCTAATTATTAACTCAATAATTTATTTTTTGCTGTTTTTTGTTAACAAAATCAGAATAATCAATTGGTGTTGTCTTGAGGTATGATACGCGAGTTGGGGACTTTCAACCATGGACTCCCCCCTTAGAAAATTTTGTGTGTGCGCTACTGGGTGATCTAGAAGGCTCGAAATCTAGAGCAATAGAAGACCGACCGTGAAGAGAGTGCCAGATGCACGTTAAATTTGTCGAGACTCAAATTCCTCCTGTTGGCGTGGTAAGGAAGTTTGAAAGGGGATGCAAAGCTCATCTATCGTACTCGTTTCTTAACCATTGTTTAAAAGTACGAGGTCTATCACAAATTTCCCACACGTTGCTTTCGAGTTGGTGCTGATGAATAAATAAATAAAATGGCAAACAGCCCAAAGAACCTGGCCTCTCCTAGGGCTTAGAAATATTTACAATGGGGTGGGAAATAGTGAAAAAACTGTTTGGTGGGATAATCAATTTATATTATAAGATAAAGTGTACAATAAGAGTGCGCGTGCTGCTAAATCTCAGAAACGAGTCCTGGTATGATCAAGGGTGTTATATGGTGTGGTAGCACTCTCTATCCCCCTCTCATCCCTGAAGAAGGTTCCCGTTTTTTCCTCAATCCGCCCCAAAGGACTTTACAGGGACTTCAGGGGTGTTATAGTTAAATATTCCTGTTTTCGAACTATTAGACCTACATGCTAGAAATCTGCCTGGCATGTTACTTTCATGGAGAAGAAATCCGCTACAAAAGGGGCGAAACTTGACCTCCAGAGGGCGTTCGTTATAAATAAGTAATAAATGCACTCACATTAAAAAATTATTTTACAGTTTTCTATACATTGTTTTGTAACAAAGTTTTACTTTCCTTACAATTCAGCTATTATATATATCAAGAATCATTTTTTATTTTAAAAATATTATCCTATGTGAAGAACGAGTACTCTTCAGCTAGTGAACAAGTTTTCAAAATCAGCTTTGGTTATTAAACTAGCGTTTCTCAAACTATGGAGCACGCCCCCCTACGGGGGCGTGATAATCTTATAAGGGAGGCGCGAGCATATTGAAAAGTCGAAAATAAAGGATTATTCAAAAATATTATTAATTTAATGATAGGAATCAAAACCAAATACATTGAGCTAACAAAAAAAATACACATTTACAATTATATAATATACTTATAAATGTATCAGTATTACACAATATATGTGGGATTAACTTAGCATTGAAAAATAATCAAGAACAAGTTTAATAACTACTAGTGACCTATGGACTTGCCGTATACAAAATTTAATACATATCTGGATAATTATTACGGCTTGTAATTAAAGAAATATTGTAATTTTACGTCAAAGTACCTTATTATTGCATTCAATATATTGTTATTGTATGGAGGGGGCGTGATGAAAATTATGATTGAATATTGGGTCACAAACATTGAAAGTTTGAGAAACACTGTACTAAACTGTAAATCCAGTTTTGCGAATATCGAAACAGTACAAAGCGTATTAAAGATATATATACGGTTAAAATACACGTGAGACATCATATGTAAAATTTAATACCTAAAACAAATAAAAGTAAGGCAGTGAAATAGCAAAATGCAATGGACTAATTCATGTGACGTCACGATCACGTAAGACTGGGGGCACGTGAATATGTTGTCGTTTGCTTACTACTATTTTGCTCTTGCACTTTTACATTCTTTCTAAAATGTCTTATTTTGCTGAAATGTGGTTGCTCTATCAGTAAAAAAAAGGATAATTGTAGGGGAAAAAATCATTTTTTAATATTCCGGTAAAACATCTGAGTGTTTTGAAAACATGGATAAAAATGATGATCAATACCCACCATTTACGATTCGTCTCCAGCTAAAACGGAGCTGTATTGTCACTATTTTTGTCTTCACAAATGAAACTTTTTCTAAAAGGTTTTTGGATAGATGTAGACGAATTGGATAAACTAATAATTACTTCTTGAGTAGCCAGTTTCAAAGAATTCTCCACCACTCAGATTTCTTATAAGAATTGGAGATGATGGGAAAAAATACACACTTTTACCAAAACATAATTATGCATATTTATCTAAAACATTCATATTAACTAATATTCTATATACACAGGATTGAAGAAATAAACCTTTTTTCAAGTTTAACACGTACCTAAAAAAATAAGATAATTACTAATCATCAAATTAACATTAATCATTTCTACAAATTGTTACATTTTGCAATGGTATCATTCCCCTTAAGAATATTTTATTTTAATTTAAAGAAAGAAATGACATTAAAGGGACACAATACGATTCATTTGACAAAAATCGGTCAAAAAATCAAATTAAATTTTTTTAGCTTAAATTATTCTTTATATACTTTTCTATAACCTGACAAAATTTGAAAGCTCTTAACTTAAAAAACACAGAATTATGATAGCTTTTAAGTTCGTTTTTATTCACATCCCTTGGGCAAATCAAAATTTTAAACTTACTTATCTCGGAAAGATAAAATAATTAGTTTGTTTTCATTTAAAATGCTAAGGCTTCTTTTTCTATTGTGCATAATGCTTTGAATTTTTTTTAACTATTGTTAATAGTACATGTAACAAAAGTTGGTATGGATTTTTAAATCAAAGCAATATTTATTTTTTTTAAAATAATTGAGCAATTGAAAAATAATTTGTACATTTTTTTAAGAAATTTTCAATAAGCATTCATAAAAAAAAGTATTGTACAAATACCAATCATGCTATCACAAAAAACCCATACCTACTTTTTTATGCATAGTTTGACGTACTTGTAAACTAAATTTCATGCGCATATGTAAGTTTTGATAGGAGTAGCATTTTAAATTACTTCACAATTTTTTTTCCTTAAAAAATTAAATGGCTAGCATATGAAATTTTGAGCACAAAATCTGTTTTACATTGTATACATACTTAGGAAGCAACCAAAAAAAAATTGAAAATCCTTAAATTAAAACTTTTTGCTTAAATCGTACTTGTCCCCTTAATTTTTAACAGTAAAGAGTAATTATTAATACACTCATGTCCATAAATTAAGAATAATGAAGTTCAGGCAAAGAAAGAGACAGAAGCAAAAGAAATTTGACTTATTTGTAAAGTCTATTTATTAAACAAAAGGTAAAGAGCAAAATAGATGCTATATGTTTGGCATAATTAATGAAAATTGCGATTTTTACTCCCTGGAGCAAATTTCAAAAAAAGAACCTATTTACAAAAAACACAGTATAACATGGTTAATATGATGGTTAATACGGAGTATGTCTCCCGGACGATGCAATACAGGCCTTACAACGCCTACGCATGCTGAGTATCAAATTATCAATCTGATCTTGGGGAATATTACACCACTCATCAAGCAATCCCCTCCGAATTTCCTGTAGACAGGTGGGAGGGGGTTGACGGGCTGCAATTCGTCGGCCAAGCATATCCCACACATGCTCTATTGGATTCAAGTCCGGTGAGTATGCTGGCCAATCCATACGGGTGATATCCTCCGATTGAAGGCATTCGTCTACAATGTTTACACGGTGAGGACGGGCGTTGTCATCCATAAACAGAAATTCAGCACCCATGGCGCCCCGAAACAAACGTACATGTTGTTCCAGAATGACATCCCGATAGATGTGGCCTGTCATCGTTACACTCTGAACATGCAGGTCAGTTCTGGAACCAAGAATAATTCCTCCCCAAACGAGCCATCCTGCACCACCGTGACGGTGTCGTTTAATGGTGTTCTCTTGGTGGTAACGGGTACCTGGCGCTCTCCATATGAAAGTCCGGCGAGAATCAGACTGCAAACTAAACTTGGACTCATCGGAAAACATCACACAAGACCACTGTTGCGGTGTCCACAATGCATGCTCTCTACTCCAGGTTAATCGCAGGCGACAGTGAGTTGCGGTAAGGGGAACAGATCTGACAGGCCTACGAGCATATAGATAGATCAATGTGCCCTAAGCGTCTATACACGTTCTGCCTTGAAACTGTCGTACCGGTAGCTGAAGAGAGCTGACGAGATAGGTCTGATGCTGTGCTCCGTCTGTTTCTTTTGGCAGTAACTGCCAAATACCGGTCCTCATTCGGTATTGTAACTCGGGGGCGACCTGTGCTGTAACATCTACTCACATTACCATCATCTTGGAATCGTTGCCAAAGCCTGGAGATGACACTCTGGGCGATTCCAAGTTCCTCGGATACTTCCAGCTGGGTACGTCCACATTCCAGTCTTCCAATAATTCTACCACGTAAAAAACCATCCAAATGCTTCCTTTGTGCCATAACTATGCGGTTATTGCACTGAAAGGCTTTTAAAGCGCTTGTGAACAATTTTACTTCTTTGCAACCATTCCTTATATACCCCTCTCTTACACTCTCGTCATTGTGACGTACTATCGGCGCCATCTGGTGGTTTCCTGTAATTTGCATATTCTTCTTCAATATGTGTGTAATAATTCTACAGGTGAAATTTTTATTTTAGAGTTCAAGTTCTGTGTGATTCTGAATTATTCTTAATTTATGGACATGAGTGTATATAAACATGCACTCTCACTCCCTCCACCAGTGTTGGATTAAACGACACGGAGACCCCTAGGCAATAGAATTCTTGGGGCCCTGTGGTCTAATTAATAATTTATTACTCAAAATTTTAGGAATATATTTCATTGCACAAATAAAATAACAAATTATCAGCAGATTAAAAAAAATATAAACTAAACAATAATTATTTATTAGAATCTGTAATAAAAAACTAACCCTTGCAATAAAAAAATAGCAAAATATTTGGTTTTTTCAATCTTTTGTTGCCCCTAAAAAGGGTAGGGCCCATAGGCAATCGCCTACTCCGCCTAATGAGTAATCCGGCACTGCCCTCCACCTAATATCTGCCTGTTTTTGCAGATACATGGTGGATTATATATATTCTTTAATTGTCAATTATTAATCTACAATTATGAATTTAATCCATAAAATTCAGAATTTCCTCATAATAGTCTCTCATTTATACATACTCTATTTTTTTTATATATTTATACATAATATATAACAACTTTTTCCTTCACATCTCCTAATCTTGCCCATAAGCTGTACTCGTTGGATGCACTATTGCCTCCATGCAGTATAAAAATATTATCTATCCTTAGTCTGCAAATTCAATATCCTCGAGGAATGGATCCAAGAAACAAATCCATGGAATTGGGAAATTTAACACGGTAAAGCCAGAACCCAACAGAAAAAGCGTAACAGACTACTCTCCTTCAAAGTGAAAAACAATAAGCCCAATACCCAAACTAATGACTAGGGGCTATCGGTCAACACTCCCCACTTTTCCCTCAGAGAAGTCCGCGGAGCATGCGCAAAGTGGAACAGGGGTGAGGGTGCCCCACTGAAGCGAGTCGCCGCCCCATTTAGACCAATGGGAGGAAGCATGAAAATCCCATTTGGTGCGACTACAAAGTCCACTCGGTTTACGGAAAGTGGCCAATTAATATCGGGGTTTGGGCCATTTTAGCTCCATTTGGGGCCATTACAGAAGAACGGACGAGTGAAGATCGTTGCTAGGCAACAGGGAGGGTTTTTGGAGCAGTGCGAGGGAAACTACAAGAAATCACTTGGTCTAAAATGTAGAAAATCGGACATATATTTTTCGGGAAAATTGCTTGATTTTAATGCGCAAATTGTTAGACAATAGAAGAAATGTGAAAATATATATGGTAGAGGGATCCTCAGTAAGAATTTAAATTTTGTGAACCTTTCACAACACATAATACAAGAATTTTGGACTTTTATTTCTAGAAAGACTGTTTTGAAAGTAAAGTAAAAAAGTCACAGACTATATATATATATATATATATATATCTTTGATCAGGGGTGGGCCCACATGCGGCCCCTGCATATGGAAAACCAAATAGACAGAAAAAGTTCTCCATGTTTGAGTCAACATATCAACGCAAAGTTTTTCTTGTATGAAGATCAACAAGGGTAAATATAGAGGCAAGTTGGCTGCCTTTTATTTGCAGGTTTTGATGAAAATTTCAACAAGTAATCCCAGTCCTGATTTTAAAAAAAATTGTAGACAAATGCGATTGGGTACATTTGTCTCATTCAACTAAAATTAAATGTGCTTACAGCAGTAGATGATATGAAATAAGCACGATTAAAAAATTGAACTAAACTCTACTACTAATATTTTTATAACTCGTTCTATTTATTTTTACAGTACAATTTATATCTTTTCCAAGATGAAAAGTTAACTGATAAAGGCAATCATTTTAAAAAAATGCGGCCCTCCGGTATTTTCCGAATCTACAATGTGGCCCTCCGGTATCTTCCGAATCTACAATGTGGCCCTCCGGTATCTTCCGAATCTACAATGTGGCCCTTCGGTATCTTCCGAATCTACAAAGTGGCCCTCCGATATCTTCCGAATCTACAGTGTGGCCCTCCGTTATCTTCTGAATCTACAATGTGGGCTTTGAGCCAAAATAAGTTGCCCACCCACGTACTATTTACTTATTTATCCAACGCCTGTGTTTTTGTCTTCTTGACCATTTGAATCAGAGCCTCCCAGTACCGACTGACGATGTCGTCAGTCGGGTATTCATCGAGTCCAGTGCATTGGAACAGGTGTTCGAAATCCATTCTGGCATAACCACAGAGCAGGCAGGCCTCGTCAGCAGCCAGGTCAAGCCAGTGGAGGTTACTCCCAAAAAGTCATATCCGGTGGTTATGTGAAAGTGGGCAACACCCTCGGCTCTCTCCAGGTATCTCGGGATTAAACCCACAGTGGCCAGAGTTTCCCATGGTTTTCCGAAGCTCTTGGCTTTTTGGGTCACGACAGTACATTTGTCAATATATGTGTAGATATAATGCTCTTCTGAGGGTCAAGAGGACTTCCAGTTGAGACGACTAAGTTCCTTGTTTGATTTTTTGGTCAGTTCTCTCATTGCCGAGGATCCCAACATGACTTGGGATCCACTGTAAGGCCACAGCCATATGAGATGAGCTCCACAATTTTAGTTCGGCACTGAATTATGTTAAGGCAATCAGTTGGTGTATTGCTGCTTAAAGATAAAATTGCAGCTTGGGAGTCTATGAAGAAGACAACTTTTGCAGGAGCTAGACCAACAGTTAGTAAGGATTACGGCGATCGCTGTCACACATTTAGCACTACCGGGGAGTACGTGTAGCTTGAGGAGTGACACAGACGCGTGTATATATATAACTTTACTCCTCACCCACGTACTTATATGGATTTTACTTTTTTTATACAAACATTTCCTCTCATAAATACTTTTAAATTGGATCCATGGATGAAAAGTAAATCATCTAGTTGTTTTCATAAACTCCTAAGTCCGTTCTGGTAGACAATGGTGGCAGACCCAATCAAGTTGAAGTACTCATCTAGGAGTATTTAGTTATCTAACTACATTAAAATTGCAGATTGCCAAAAATATTTTACGGTTTAATCTTGTAGGCCAATTTATTAGTTTCATAAAAGATACCAAGTTTTTTTTATTATTACTTTCGGTTGACTAGTTAAAAAGCTGCAACTGTCTTAATAAGAGGGGATGCCATATCTCCAGTGAGCAGTCACCTATAGCGTGTTTAACGCAGAATGAGGGGTTTTTTTGGGAAGTTTGAAAGACGAGGGCAAGGATTTCTGGAAAAGTTATGAAGTAGATAGAAACTCCTTGAGTATATTTTATGTAGTATATTTTTTAGCCACTTTTTCATATGGTGACTAAGATGTAATGTTCTATTTTGGTAGAAATATACAAATATTTCTTATCTTTTAGCAGTGGTGTAACGTACACCCCCGCAACCTCCGCATTACGGGGGGGGGGGCGGCAGGTTTTTTGGGGACGCGAAGCCTGACTGATATCATGTACGTATTTGAGCCTTGAGACCCAAAACCTGATTTTGCAAGGGGGGGGGGCTAGCATTCTTCATTACACCACTGTCTTTAAGGTCATTAAAAATGAAAAGTAATGTAATGCAGAAATGCTCAAAGATTGAAAATTCCTTCCTGAACATTTTTGCTAGGGATGAATATCAAATCCAGCAATGACTGAAAAGTAACATTCTCGGTGCATCCCTCAGAAAACCCCTGAACAACAATATGACTTTCTTCTCCAGGAAGGGGGTATGCAGTGACCCCTTCTCATGCAAATTGTAAACAACAAAAAGGCAGGGATAAAAGAGCTTAACAACTGATTTGAAAAAGAATTCCTTTTCGTCCCAGTCGTCTGCCTGAATGACGTAGTTGTAAGCCAAAAGGTTGGTGGGTTACTCTTATCAAGGTCAATAGCTAAATGCTTAATTATATGTGAATTCATTTTTATCCTTATTTTTTTATATATAGGTTTAGGAATTGATTGAGATAATTAAAAGCGTACTTTAAGGATACACGAGGACTATTGGAAACGAGCCTTTCAATTTCTTTTTTAGACTTTTAATTTCCAACCATTGCAATGGGAAGACAGGTGGCCCGAATAGGGATTCCTTTTCGTCTCAGTCGTCTTACACGTGCACGAGTAGCTGTGTACCGGCTAGCAGGTGATTCAGATGAACAATCTTGCCAAGGATAGCAGTGAAACGCTGAAATATATGTCGATTCAAATTCATCCTTTTGTATAGAGATTTAGGAATTGATTGATGATTAACAGCGCACTTTAAGGTGACACGAGGACTATTGGAAACGAGCCTTTCAATTTCTTTTCTGGACTTTCAATTTCAAACTGATGCAATGTGATGACAGCTGGTTCGAATAGGGACTGCTTTTCGTCCCAGTCGTCTAACACGTGCACGAGTACCGGTTAGTTGGTGGTTCAAATGAACACTCATAACAATGTCAACAGCTGGCGGCTTAAAACTGAATCCTGTGTCAAACTCGAGGTTAAACCAGACGAGAATATTGACAACTCATTCTCATTAAACCAACGTGAGGACTTCCTGATCATGGCTGTTAAAGGTAGACGGTTTGAAACAAATAAAGATAGCGCATAATACAGACACAGGCTAGACGGATGTATACTGATTTGGTGTAGAGGTTGGCCAAACAAATCCTTCCTGAGCCAGAGCGTCCTCTTTCCTCAAACTATCCCTTGCTCCACCCTCATGGTTATTCAGGGGAAGATGGAAGACCTATGAATGTTTCATCGGATTTCATTCACATACGGCCTAACGAAGCTTGAAACGATG
Source organism: Trichonephila clavata (assembly GCA_019973975.1). Classification (NCBI taxonomy): domain Eukaryota; kingdom Metazoa; phylum Arthropoda; class Arachnida; order Araneae; family Nephilidae; genus Trichonephila; species Trichonephila clavata. Next base: position 138,067 of record BMAO01026404.1, on the reverse strand, counting down.
AAAGGCGAACGCGGCTAAATATCTTCAATAATTCATGACGTGTGGAAATTTCCGAGCGGTCAGCGCTTTTATCCACTCCGCAGGAAGCAATCAAAAGATTAATCCAGTCGCCGGCGAGGCGTGATTTATGAATTGTTTTCTCCCGATTTTTATGGGGGGGGGGAATAAGCTGAATTTATTTTCCCGCCAACCGAGAAAAAGGACCGCCGTGTTCCTTAAAAGTGAATGGGTGCTTGGATGGAGAGAAATCGGACGTGAAAATTAACGATGATATGGCTGGAAGGGAATGATTTATACGTAAACGATGAGAGGAGAACTTTTGTTTGTTGGTGTAAGAGTTACATGTTGAAGTTGTCTACTGTGGAGTATCGTGGATATAGAGATATATTTACGAGGTACATTGGCTGTGGTTAGAAGATCTTTTGGTGTTTGCAAAAATGGACACAACCGGAAGTTTTCAGTACAACAAGCAAGCGAATTTTGTCATTGTGCAGTGTCAAAAAAATTCAATTCGGCAGAAACCTTTATCATATTGTGATGACTTGATTCAGCTTATCAAAGCAATTTATTACAGTGAAAATTAACTTGAATATTTTTACAATCGTTCCGAGATTGGGATCACAATTAGTCTCTTTTACAGTAAAGTTCAGCTCATCTCAAACATAAACGTTATCATGAGAATCACGTGGAGTCGACACATTTTTATCGGTAATAGGGGCCACAGACCTTCGGCTTAGCAGTTCGACTTTAATCGTGGGTGCAAACGCAGTTGGTTTCTCGCTGCATATTGCTAGAGAGGCATCTGAACGGTTCTCTCTCGCAAATTCTCGCGCCGTGCCTTTTAAGGCTAGGTTGCTCCTGGTTCTTCTTTTCGGCTCACCTTTATCTCTTGTCCGTCGGCTCCTCAAAGCGTGGGCTCCTTCCGGCGCATAATGTGGGCTGTCCTCCTCCAGACACGCTGTCATCCGGGATGCGTGAGAAACGGAAATTCCAATTAGGCCGGGGGATATGTCCACTCTGGGATTCCTAAGGAATGGTCGTGGGAACATGAGGTCAGAATTCTTGACCACCCATTTAGGCCACTTTTCCCCAGCAATTAGGGAAAGAAAAACGGGCACATCACAATATATACAGTCGGACTTCGATTTAACGAAATCCTGGGGGTCGAACATTTTGTTCGTTGATTTGGAGTTATTCGTTATACAGTAGAACGTCGTTTATCCGAATCACTTGAGACAGGACACAGTTCGGATAACCGAAAACAGAATTTGATGTAGTTGTTGCCGTGTCCTTCCCGAAGGGAAGGAATGAAAGTTACCAGAGTCTGTGATACAGGTTGGACTTCTTAACGATAGATGGCGACACCACCTATCTCCACCTCCAAAATTTAAGCATGGAACTGGAAGGGAAGGGAAATATTCTCCAGTCCCCTGCACATGTGGTTTCTATTGCGACCGCCCACAAAACTTTCGGACCCACTGATTTAACGAGCACGTACTCCGTGTGTACTCGGAAGCGAATGCATGCAGTATATGTAACCGGGCACTATACGAATATTGAAAATCATCACATGCGGGAAACTTGCTTGAAGAAAAAGCAAAATAGGTGCAACATGTCGCAACTTTACCTTTATTGTGGAAAATAATCACTTATTTTTCGCTGTGTCATTGTACACCTACGTTTTTTCGCTGCACGGTCTCTGATTCTCTTGAGCAGCAGTAGTTGAGTAGGACAGCACTCTGATGGTTGTTCGTACCACTCCATAGCTGTCTCTAACGCAAGAAAAGCGTCAGTATTTGATGAACTCTTGTTACTTTCGTTGATGTTGTTGTTATCCTCGTCTTCATCCGTTTCATCGTCGACAGGGTCGGATTCTTCTTGCACGGAAGTCACAATCTCGTCATCATTTAGCATTTGAAATCCACAGTCTTCTGCATCGCATGCCATCCAGGTTTCTATATCGACAAAAATTCAACAAAAGAGCACGTATACACCTTTACTTGGAAACAAACTGACCTAATATTCCGCACAGATGTTTACCAAATAACACAACTGAAATTCTCCAAATATCCCTCACCTTGGGTTTCACCTTTTGGCCTCACGCGAAGCAACTGTTGAGAATTGCACTATTCGAAAAGGTATCCGGACTTTGGTCCGAATATTTGACGCTCCTGATAATAAACGTTCGGATAAACGACGTTCAACTGTATCGGCGTCCAAATAAAATACAAATTTGTTGCACTTCCCTTTTCGAAATTCTACAATAAGCAACTACTCAAAAAATATCCGTAGTAAAAGGTTATGCACTTTTTGATCAACAGCTTAAAGTACTATTTGGGAATTACACAACACACCAGTTAATTAGAAATTTTAAAATACAGACTAATAGATATTTGGCAATCTTTTTGATATCTGACGTGAAAAAGCGACTTTACGCGGGGGAAAAAATACAGCTCATTTCCATCCTTCTGCTTAAGGCATGTTTTCACAGTTTCCAAACAATGCAAAGTATTAGAAAATGTAACAGTTTTGATAAGAGTTTCATTATATATTTCTGCATCAGAGTCGCTATATTCACTGGCTCCGACAAATCAACAATTTCCTCAACTTTAGTTGCACAGGTAGATAGTCCGTCATCAAATCTAACATAATCATAAAAGTCTTAAAATATCCTCTTGCTGTAGAGTTGGATGAAATAAGAAGGAAGTTTCCTGTCCTATTCAAAACTCACTCGATAGGTTACACTTATGACTCATTTGCACCTGTAAGGTCTAATAATGGTCTGAATCCTTTCCCATCGAAATATTCTACTACGAGAAAAGTCTTTTTTTTTCTTATGACGGAAAATAAAGAATATATATATATATATATATATGTCATTTTTTCATAAAAAAATTTTTCGAGCCTTTGAAATAATTTTTTAATTCAGGATTCATAATTCGTTAAATAGGATTTTTTTGTCTTTATTTTAATCGGCGTAAGCGATAAATTCATTAAATCGCGAAATTCGTTAAAAAAGGGGGTCGGTTAATTGGTGTCCGACTGTATATTCTTTTAGTTGTTCTTCTTTGCTTTCAGAAATAAGTACTATAGTCTAATTTGAATAAGGTATGCAGAGATTTGTGACGGATCTATACGCGATTCTACAAATATTTTCTTTTCTCTTTAAAACAAAATATTTATTTCCACCAACTTTCATCGAGAAACCAAACGTGATTTATGTAAATGAGGAATATTATATAAATTCGGTTTTCGCGAGTTGAAGGAGAGTGAAACAAGAGGTTAAGTGAAGTAAAGTGAAGAAAAGGAAGGGAACCAGAGATTTGTTGACAAGCTGAAGTTGACGTGTTAAATGTGTGCAAATAGCAGTTTAACAGAAATTGAGACTTAGTGGTTAGTGAAGATTGAAAAGCAGTGGAATTAAAGATTACAGAGCGTGGAGCCATCGTCATTTGGTCAAGCCGAGGAAAGTGCCTTAAGTTCCCGTGAAGAATCAGAAGCATTAATGATTCAGGTATTGTACACTTGATTAAGTAGAAGCTGATTATTAGTGTGTGACGTAGTTGTAATTGAGCGTATTTAAGCTGTCTTAGATTCAGTTGAGGGTCAGTAATATTATCCCTGTATTAGAATATCTCACCTCTGCATTCTACCATTGTTTATATACCTTAATTAGAATTGTGTTGTGTCTGTTTCATAATCATTAACAAGAATTAATAAATCAAATTAGATTGGGATAATGTCTGTGGATTATTTAGTTCCTCCTACACATCTAGCCGGATTTACAAATAGACAAGAGGGTTCGGATGTAAGGAGTAACCAGAGGTTACCACAGATTTCATAGAATTATTAGCAGAAAGAGAGCACATTCTGTTTACAAATTCAAAATAGCCCGCTGGGTGGCGTGGTAGGTTTGTCGCTGGACTTCTGCACCCAAGGTTGCGGATTCAACCCTGGCCCAAGTCAGTGTATTTTCATGATGTAAAAAATCGACAGAGGCCATGTCGTATGATCATACGGCATGTAAAAGATCCCTAGTGTGTCCGTTTGGCTTGGGTGCTCTCGGCAAAATTAAGTCCTAGTACAGGTTCGCGTCGTCAGAGCTGAGGTGCCTCCATCTGTCGAGAAAACTGGGTGTCAAAATTGCCTGCGACGATTGGTATCGCCTGTATGGTGCCGCACTAAAAAGAGATACCAGCCCCCAGGGAATGTACTAGCCGTGCAATGGTAAGCACCAATCCACCATTAGAAATAAAACAAATTCAACATAGCTGGTTAACAATAGCTTTAAGTGAATCTATCAAAATTCAAACTTTTTAATCGAAGCATCAAAAAATAATACAAAACTGTAACTACCAAAAATATACGTTTCATTTTGCGCGTGATGATTTCGCTCTTTTATTGCAGTTACTCAAGTCAAAATGTCCCCCCCCTAGAAATTTTAGAATTAAGTGAAAATTAATTAATAAATAAAAACAGCTTATACTTTTTTTAATCTTAATTTTTTTTTTTTAAACTTTATTTGTATAAAATAAAATTAATTTCTTCAAAATGTAAATACGTAATTTAAGATACATAAAGTCAAGAGTCGGAAAACTTTAGAGTAGCCAATTTGTAACTAAAGTAAGATAAGTAAGGTATCATAGAGCCATTTATATACATTTGTATGCACAGGAAGGAAGGTAAGTACCAGTAGCGGTAGCGATCACGACGATCAAGCTCCAATTTTAATATTTTGTATAATATTTGAATGCATAAAGAAACTTTTTCCATTCTTTAAAAAATTAAGCTCTGGCGAGGACTTTTTATATTTTTTTTATATTTCTGTGGCCCAATAAAAAACAAAGTGACTTGAAGTTAAAGACAATTTTCCAAAAAAGTAGAACGAGAAGGGTCACATCTTTTTTTCTGATGATAATTCCAGTTTATTATAAAAATAAGAACCAAATAGACACCAGACACAGTGTTTTTTTCCTGGGACAAAAGGGGAGAAAATTTTAAATTTTATAAAAACTAGGGGTGGGAGTGGGGAGGGACCCCTGTTCACCTAGCGGTGGACCCCCCCCCCCATTGTACAAAGTATACAACTCTGTTTATATTCATTGCACAAATTATGAAACTGTAATTTACATGTGTTATGTAGCTTTGTTTATTTGGGTTTTTTCCCCGCAAAATTCGTTCGATTCGTCACTAAAGATGCATCGACCAGGAATGTAACCATCAGATTTTTATAAACTTGTAACTATTGCAGTTTTCTGGAAAGGTGAGTATTTAGTTCCTTTGATTACTAATAAGTCTTCGTATGAGACAATGCCTTTCTTCAGACGCAGCGATTCCTGTGCAGGCAATCGTTGCGATATTTTTCTGCGAGAGCTTGCAATAATGTGCTATCGCAGCCGTATCGGCGACATTATATGAAATGAAGCACATGGTTGCCAGTTCAGCGAGTACGGCACTTGTGAAATTGGGGATGTCAATTTAAGGAGTTATCTTAAACGTTGGTGTTTTTGCGCGCACACGCGATTGTACGAAATAAATTTATTACATCATCACGAAAAGCTTTTTATATAGAGAGATATAACAATAGGGTTACCAGAAACTATGACTCAATTTTAACGAATTTATCGCTACTTTTGGCACAAAATATTTTTTATCACAGTCGTGTGCATCAAAATAGGATCAAATTATCTTTTTTCTTTTCATATTTGCTTCAATTTAAGAGCTTTGAAACTTTGACATATTTAACACATTTGCGAAAAGCTAGATTATAATAGAGTGTAATAGAGTTTTATGTTATTTGCTGGGCTCCTAAGCTATGTGATTGAATAGCATGTATTGAATTTGGAATGGCTAACGCGTGCTTTGCTCTAGCAAAGTACAGATGATTATGCCACTTTGTCCATATAAAACTCTTACCGTGCTAAGTTTTTTTCTTACAGGACGTGCTAAGCAACTGATGTTTAACTAAATCTAGAAAACTCTAATCCAAAAAGAAGTTACCATGGTTCCCTTATAGGATATATGTAGACTTTTTTATTACCACAGTATAATACACATTAAATATTTCATTGTTATACTATGAAGTATTTTCAAATTCATTACATAGGAAATATGCTACACATACTTCTTTTACATTGTTAAATATTTCTTTTTTGCATTCTTTTGTTATTCTGGAGCAATTCATCGTCCTCAAAACGGATTTTACTTTGAAATCATTTTTCGTGTCAAATTACTGAGGAATTTCTTCTTTTTCTCTCCCTCGAAGAAATTTCGAAACTTTACAATTTATTCTGAAATGAATACGTTAAGCCAACATTTGTTTTATTCACAAACACCCTAACCCTCGTTGAAGAAAACACGTCCATTCTTTTAAAACACATTAAAACTCGCAAAAGCTCTCCATTATAAAATGGCCCTCGCTTCTCTTTTCAAGCAACGGGCATGATTAATATTTATCACCCGGTTTGTTGGTTTCTTCCCTCTTCCACTTAAAACCGCAAAATTACTTATATAATTAGCCAACTTCTTCATTTGCAAATAAAAGCGCGAGGAATGATTCGAACGTCTTGGGGGTGGTGGGGGAGGGAACTGCTTTTGTGAAACGGCCGTGTAAAACGTTTTTACCACCAGACAAAAGGGTTAAGATAAATAACACCCGCTCGAACAAGCGAAGCAGAAACGAGCACAAAGGGCTCCCAAAAATGTTCTAAAGGGTTTTAAGTCAAGTCAAAAGCTCATTGCGAGTGGACAAAAGAAAAGACGGGGATGGGAGTCGACTTTTACACAGAGGACTCACACAAGCGTGCCAGAAGAGGACAGTTAATTCGTTCGTGGACATGCTCCCGAACAATGGCACCAACCGTCACCAATTAATAAAGCTCTCAAATTTCCGCAGTTTGAAAGGAATTTTCGGTGGAAATGTTTTTCTGTTGAGGATGTTGCCTCTTCTTCTTCGTTATCTGGCTGTGATCCAAGGGGAAAGTGGTTTCAATGGGGATGGTGCATTGGAACCATTATGACGACATTGTTGTAGATGCGCGTGAGATATTAGAGGGAACTTTTACATCTTGAAAGAAAATTGTCTGGAAAAAAAAGGCCGAGAGCTATTTTTTGTTCTTTTTTTCATTGGTAATGATATAATAGCAAGAATTAGTAAGTTAATGATGCGTTAGTACGAGTTGTAAGGAATTAGCATTCCTAATTCCCTGTGTCCCGGCAAGATGTGCGGTAGAAACTAAGTAATCAGACGACATTATGAACTCAAATTATTTATTTATCTCTATATTCAACACAGACACAAATAACATTCTAATTAAGATAAATTTGATCAATTAGAAGACAAAGATGAGAGCAGATAGCGTGGGGATAATATATACGATTATGCAAATCTATCCTTACGATAACTTATACAAAGCTTGTTTTATTAAGGACGAGTTAATGATTTAACTCTCTAGCTTCTATTTGAAATAAGATCACAGTACCTGAACTCTTACAATTCTTTAATCTTTTAGACGTGGCCTCAAACACTTCTCCAATAGTGAAACTAAGCACTTTCTGAATTTCCAACTTCTCGCGTCGTACACTACTTACGTATACGTACTACTGCCGGGTTGCTAGCTTCTCATCTATTCACTTCACATCCAAGCTATTCTCACTTCACTAACCTTCAGTTCTCATTTTGTGACGGATCTATACGCAGTCCCACTAATATCTCCTCATCTCTTTAAACAAAATATTTAATTCAACCAACTTTAATCGAGAAAGCGAATGTGATTTATGTAAATGAGGTATATTATATAAATTCGGTTTTCGCGTGTTGGCAAGAGGAAAGAAAGTAAGAAAAGAAGTGAAGAAGAAGAAAGCGAGTTGCTGACACGTTGTTGTTGACACGCTGAAGTTGATACGTTGGAGGTGGGCAAATAGGAGTATCATAAGTTTGAGAATTAATTAAAGATTACAGAGCGTGGAGCCATCGTCATTTGATCAAGCTGAAAAGAGTGCCTGAAAGTTTCCAGTGTAGGATCCGATGCATTAAAGGTTCAGGTACTGTACATTTGATTAAGTAGAAGCTAGTTATTCGTGTGCGACGTAGTTATAATTGAGCGTATTTAAGCTATCTTAGATTCAGTTGAAGGTCTGTAGTAGTACGCCCGTGTTATTGAATCTCACCTCTGCACTCTACCATAAATAATATACCTTAATTAGAATTGTGTTGTGTCTGTTTGACAATTGTTAGTAAGAATTAATAAATCAAGTTAGATTGGAAATAATGTCCGTAGATAATTCTGTTCCTCCTACACATCTAGCCGAGTTTACAGGTAGACAAGAGGGTTCAGATGTAAGGGGTAACCGAACTTTACCACAACTTCACTAACTTTCTAAACTCGCGAATACAGAATATATATATTAAACTTAATTTGCATAATCACGCTTTCTTTTTCTCGGAGAAAGTTGGTTGAACATGTGATGGCCCAAAAGGAATCCCCAAGGAGTTAGTTGAAGGAACCGTATAGTTCCGTCACAGAGTTAAGAGTTTAATAACACGAAGAACTTTCGCTTTTATTTCTGTTGCCAAACTACTATATTCTCTTAACCGTCAAAGCCCAATATTTTTCCAGTAGAATCCCGAAAACTCGGCCTAATGTGGACCGAAGGGTGACAGAGTTTGAAAAAATGACGGATTATCAAAAATGGAATTTAAAAAAAATAAGTAGGAGTGCATCCTCAGAAAGTATTGCACTCTACTTGTGTATATTGTTTTCTTGAGAATACAGCAGAAATTTAACTGCCCAAATACCCTTAAATAAAGGAAAAATACGCATTTTAAGAAGGCAGAGAGCATTTACTGCATGAAAATGAAAATTAATGAGTACATAGTACTCGGTAATTTATCCGATCAGACTCATCTAAGAAACTATTTTTTGAAAGCATATAGCTGGCTGTAATGATAATTAAGTAGCCGACTAAGCAAAAACTGGCTACTTTTTGGTAAAAAAAAGCGTATTGTACTATCTCCTTCATTGGCAAGCCTTCTGATTTATCCATTCGTACTTGAAGCATGTGATTTTAACGAAATATAAGATTTTATTTTGTCTATAAAATATGTATTTATATTTATTTTTACAAGCGAGTTCAACCTTTTATAAAAATTAAAATTTTATTAAAATTTCGGTGCTTTGAGTAAGCAAATAGTAATCACTTGCTTAATCAAAGCATAAACAGTAATCCAGGGGGGGGGGTGCAACCTTTTTAGGAAGAGTGTCACTTTCAGATAAAAAATAACTATGCGGGCCACTTCCAACTTTTCGAAAAATGCAAAAGGTAAAAAAATATTACTTATAAGCTTATTAAGTAATTTTTATGCGAAGATTATTATTGCAGTCTAAGTCGTGGAAATTCAAAAATAATATAATAAATGAGACCAAAGCACAAATTTAGATTTTATTGTTAAACAGTTCAGTTAGTTCTGAATTATATTCTGATTTTGTTATGTTCATAATGGGAAAAACAAACAATGTTGATACAAATCTATTACAGTATCTGGCAGCCAAATCGTGTCAATTTGAGAAATTGCTTGTTAGTACAAATTTTCAAAACTCAATATAGTCCCTTACATTTGCTTTTCAGTACAGCATGGTACCGTGGACAATAATTTTGATTTGGGTTTCAGGTGGGTAACAGTTAGCACTTTGCAGAGAAATTAAAAAAGGATTTGTGAAAAGATCTGCTTTTTTTATCATTTTGAAAATCTTCAAACCCAGCTTTGAAAGAATCCTGCCAATAGGAATCGTCAATTTTTAAGTCCTTTACCGCTCGGAGGGCTGTTGACTTTGGTAGATTGTTCCTGAATAAATATGAAATGGGGGCTAACTTTTTTTTCTCAAAAAGCAATAAAGAAAAAAGTTTTTCTCCAAAAGAAGTTATATAACCAACTAGGGTAGGAAAAATACAAACTTTTATCTCTAATCTTAAATTTAAATTATTTTTATGTCCCAAATGTCGGTAAGAAAAGCTACATCACATATAACCAAACTTCATTCTAAAACAGTGTGTACTCACTAGGTAGTTCAGTGTTTCCTTCCAGATATTTTAAAATAAGCTCCCTCAAATTCTAAATTCTCGCGAATGAAAAAGGTTTTGGGAAGCCAACTCGGACAACAATGCAGGTACATTCTCTACACGATAAATTTCTATTGTAACTAATTTAAGTGTTTTTATAAAATAAATCTTGAGGAGTTCTTTTTTCTGTCTGAGACAACCCTATTTCCATGTAATTATTTTTAAAAAAAGTGTTATTTACTATCTTTTCAAATTTTTTATGAAGACTCCGCGTGCCACTGAAACAACTCCGCCGTGCCGCATTGTGGCATGCGGGTTGGCCACCCTTACAGTAGTCAATTGGTTCCTCGAATTTGTCCCTGTCAAAGTTCCAGGAAACTCTGGGGTTCCGCAAAACCCTGGTCGAAGACCTCTGCTTTATTGTATCTATCCATGAAATATTTGCTAATTTATTTATCATAAGTTTTCCGTAATTTAAGGAGAGATTGAGGACACTCATTATATAAAAATGGTATGCACGCTGGAGTGTTGATTTTAAAAAAAGACTCACCTGTGTAGAAAGAACGGATACTCCAGCTAGTTTTAAGCAAAACTATTTCAACAATACGTTCAAGTTATGTTTAAAAAAATTACTATTACTTTTATGATTTAAATATTTAATTATTTCTGAATCAATCAATAAATAATTTCGGGTCCATAAAAATAGTTATTTAAGTAATGGCGTATATAGTGTTCATATCTAACATACACCTTTCAAAACTATATGTTAATTTCCTGAGTAAAATAGCTATTCCTGATTGAATTCTCCAAGAAAATTAAACATCGTTTCTAAATCAAACGGATTTGAGAACTGTGCTTAAATGAAGGGTGAATTGCTGTTTCGAAGAAAATGATCTGAAGTCAATACTCAAAATTCGCTCAAGGAATTTTCTAGATAACGCTCTTTCATCTCTTCTAATTGTGTCTGTGATAGCCTTAATATTCCCAGACGCGCACCTTTGAAGCGAAGTGAAAGTATCGATAAAGCTCGAAAGTCCATTTCCACATTTGCTTAATTGTTGTTCCAAAACACTCTGAAGGGAGGCTTTCAACTTTTGTGCTGGAAAATATTAAGCAATTACAATTATCCACCGGCGTCTCTTCCGAGATGAATAACTCTCCCGAAAATATCAAAACTTCGGAGTTCAACTAATTATCCCTACTTAAAAGTCGTCGATGCCCTCTGCCCAATCCAATTTTTCCCTTTTTATGGCAATTTAGCGACATTAAACACCGTCTGCAGACGTGTCTCTATCGGTTTGGAGGAAATAAGTCTTCCATTTAGAGCCACGTGAAGCTTAATTGAGTGTAATGGAAGCTGCTCTTAGAATATTTTTAAACGTGCATTTCTTTCTTTTCCCGAGCTTTCCTTACTCCCACTTGTAGCGAAATACAACTCTTTCGTCTCGAATGAGACATAAAAAAGGAAGAGGAGAAAGGGAAACAGAACATAACAGCAATTGGAATTATTGCTACTAGCTAGGAAAGGAGGAAAAAGGAAAACTTTTAGTTGTGTGTGTGTGTATGAGTGTATGGATGGATGTAAGAGCAAAAATTTTACCACTCGATCCTTCTGTAATTGTCGGCAAAAGGACTCCTATCGCCCTCCCCGAAGTCAAGGCCGAATTCTCCTGATAACATTAAAGAAAAGTTCCATAGCAGATGGGTTAGAGTTTGTCGCGCAAATGCCCGGATGTTGCGATATGCTAAATCTCGTCCCAGAAGATGCATCAAGATCGGCGATCATCAAAGGGTTCTGGGGGAAGCATCGTGGCACTTAAACGCCGTGCCATTTCCTTCCTAATGTTCTTGATGGGAGGGCAGAATGACAAGGCTTCGAATTATTAAGGAATAAAAGCTGAATAACACAAGAGGGGCCTTAAGTCGTTCCGATGCAGACGATCCAGAAGAAGCAAGAAGAGGGTTTAAAAGGGAGGGATGGATGGATAGAGAAATAAAAACAACAACTGCAGCAAACAAGGCAAAACTTTTCCGGGGGACGAAAAGGGGAGGAAGGGAGGGGGGAAGACTTAAGATTTTCGAAGGAGAAAAGATTCTCTCTTTCTCAAAGAGCATCCTTGATTTGTTGCAAAATAGTAGATGAAGTTTTCTTGTTTTGTGCTGCACTAGAAAAGGAGGGAGATTTTCTAAATAAAAGAGAAGAGAAATGGATTTGAGAGAACATTTGACGAGTTTGTTTAGTCAGTAATTTGATGTGTGCCCTCTTTTCGCAGAAGTTTGATAAGAACGTTTTCCCGGACTTTCCCCTGGTTCGAGAGTAAAAGAGGAAGAAGATTGGGGAAAAAGGGGGATTATATTAGAGGAGCTCTAATTTTATTCCGAGGAAAGTTCAAAGGGGAAGGCAAGACGGAAGGCTCGTAGTTTTCTTTTTCTACTTCAACAGTAATCAACGTCAGATGTTTGTGAAATATTTCCCCGTGTCTAAATTTCCGAGGGAATACTTAATGCAGTTGTTCGTCCATCAGAGAGAGAGAGAGAGATCATCTAATTTCAATCCGTTAGTGAAATTTTGAGTGTTAAGTGGACTGAGATACGTCTCATTTTTCTTTTAGAAACAACTGTATTAGTCTCAAATAATAATGAATAATTATATGCATACGTAATTTTAAGACGAAACATGCTCTCTGTGATATTAGTTTTAAAAGAGTTTCATTGTTGTATATACATTGGATGTATCTATGGTCAATGGTAGTGTAAGACTGGTATTTCTCGATTCATGCAGTAGATACTAATAAAAATATGTATTTCTAATTCTATCTTGAATATGGATAACAGAATATGTTTACTGCTGATGAGAATCTTGAAAAATGAATCAGAGATGCAACTAAGAGCTCATCAAATAATAGAAGTAATATTTTACGAATGTATAAATAGAAAACTCTTAAAACATCTCCTCATATCCAGTACTAAATCTCGTACGCCGAAATAAAGAATTGTAAGAAAACTATGACGTCTACAACATGGCTTCAAAAAGTTAGAAACTATTATAACAAATAAGCCAGAAAAAGGTTTTTAAAAAAAATTATACGTAAACGTGATATATGGATCAATGTTTGCAGAATGTATCCAAGCGCTCCCAAAAAAAGGAAAAATGATGAAGATTTTTCTAGAACTATTTATTTTTCTTCCAATTTTTGAAAATATTTTGAAGTGATACTTAAAACACGTATACTTAAAACAGTATTACGTTTCTATTTGGACGATGAAATGAAGGAAGCTGGGCAGGACTTCTTCCAGAATCAACCATTTTCTTTCTAGAGCAGTGATTCCCAAAGTGGTCTATATAGACCCCCAGGGATCTATGACGATCTGCAAGGGGTCCACGACAGTAAAATAATAATTTGGGGGTCCATGAGGTAGGTGTAAATGGGGGTCTACGATTGTGGCTCTCATTAAACCAGATCATGACTAATATTAAAGGAAAATTTCATCAAATGGAAACTTATTAAGGCGAAATGGTACCCTAAAATTCATTAATCTGTTAAAAACTTTTTTATTGGCTTATTTGATATCTCGAATCTTTATAAATATGCCTGCAAAATTTCAAAGCTTTAGCTGCATTTTTTTTATCAAGTTATGGAGCAATATTTGATGCTGGACAGCAACTACCACTCCCACATTTTAGATTATCTGTTAGAAAAGAGCTGATAAAAAATTAATTAATTATTTTTCTACCACGCGTATATGATACTGACATTATATATGTAGTAACAAATCATATCAAGAAAATTTCAAGAAAGAATTATGAAATTCATGCAAAAATTCTAGTTTGTGAGTTATTTATTGAAGAACAAATGGATTTGGTTAAGATTTAAAAGTTGTGCGTGGTTTTTATGATAATATTATGAATGAAATTAAAACTTCAAAACTGATTCTCCCAAAGCACATATATTAAATTTCATTTTGATAACTCAGATAATTAAAAATCTAATTCGCAAGAATAGAAAAACTCTCCCATTTTTATATATTTGTTTTTGGTGATATGTATATATTCCATGTGTGTGAAATTCCACACTTTTATTATTAAAATATTTTAAGACATTTATTTAAACAAATGCACATATGTGCAGTTCTTAGATTTTGATATATTTTATCTATAAATTGCTATTTAATTTTGCTTTAATTCGTGCACAATATTTAACATGCGAAGGCTTTTAAAATCATGAAAATAAAAAATAAAGGCATAAACATCTTTTGTACATGTTGTGCATTGACTCTGAGCATGGAATTAGCTCTCAAGTGTGTGTGTATTTTTTTTTATAATTATTAAGATAAAGTTTTATGAAATATTGATCTTTCATTCATTTTTTTCTATATATTCATTATGGCAGTATACTATTTAATTGTTCTACATTTGTGCAATTTTTTATGGTAAGCAATTTTAAATAAGCTAATTAACATTTGATAAAAATTTCAGATTATTCGATGAATATTATATCATGCTATTCATGGAATGAAAACTTCCAACTCATATTTCTCCATGATGAATTTTTGTACACATACTATCATTCAAAACCATAAGGCTTTTTTGATAATTGAAGTATGGGTTTGAAATTTTTTATACATGTTCTGAAATGTATGTTTTATAAAACTGTGCATGGAATTAGCTCTAACAATTTTAGTACTTTTTCTAAAATATTTCAAAATCAAAATTAATGTTTTTTTGAGAATTTTTGGAAGTTTAACTATAAAAAAAATAATAAAAAATTAAAGAGCAGCAGCAGAAAAAATACCATGTACAGTTTTATGTAGAATATGATAAGGTACTTGGAAAAAATCTTTGAAAGAAAAGAGACATATTTAAAAAAGCCTTAGGATTTTAAAAAATGTTTTAAAAAGTTCAAAAAATTTAGATTTTACAAACATTTTGCAACAAATTAAAAATTTTTTTGTTTGGAATTATTATTAAATATTAACCTTTATAAAATACAATTAAAATCAAATATCAAATATTAAAAATAAAAAAAATTGTGAAGATGGTACCATATCGCCTTAACAGATTTATTTACTTAATTTAATGAAGTTTATTTGCAGTTACAAGGTGACAGCATAAATGTGTTATTAAGACCACTTTTCACACAGCCTTTCTTGCCAGAATTAAGCTAAGGGAGCAATATTTTGGACTTCGCCACATTTAAATGCCCTTTTTTTAGATTTTGAAACTAGGTTTGAGAATGTTTTGACTATCGTTAGTACCACAGAAACAATGAATTCATATGGTTACTTTGAAAAAAAAAATCAGATTATAAGAATTAAGCACTAGCGAAGATCTTAAAGTAAAGTTTAGGAACGATGTCAACAGTTTTAGCTTTAAAAAGATATACCTGTTATTCATTCCATATTATGGAATATCTTGAAATAGCTTTTAATTGTTTTTTCGATTGAGAAGGTGAGCTTGCCAATCTCCAAAACAAAAAATAAAGAAGAAAATACTGGACACCATTAACCGAAGAGATATTTAGGGTTAAACCCTGATAAGATTGGTGCCAAATGTTGAAAGTTTATTATTGCATCCCCAGATTCCTCCTCCCACAAAAAGCCCTTGTTTGTTGCACAGTTACTTTATGTACCAGTTATTTTATGCATTAGTTAAATTTTTATTTAATTAACTAATTAAATTAACTAACATATGTTTTCTTAAATTTTAAACTCTTCTATACTTCACAACAGTTAAAAATTTTAATCTTTTAAAGTAAATAGCTCTATACCTGCTGTCAAAAACACATGTAAGTTGATAAATTTGCTCAAATTTAATATTAGGAAAGTAGGGGGTCTACCCCAAACTGAAAACCTGTCAAAGGGTCTATGAGGCTAAAAAGTTTGGGAACCTATGGTCTATAGAGTGAAGGCATAGACCTGATGCCGAAACGATGGGACCTGTGTTACAACTCCCAGAGCGATTTCTTTTGATTTCCAATAAAATCATTCTTTTTATTGAACTTCTCCACTTTCCATTTGGGCAACCCTTATAGATTAAAATTTACGAACCTTACATTGGCTTGATGTAGAGGTAAGAATAGTGGGATCCCAGGTCAAGCTCATCAGTTGACCTTCGTTCAAAATTTTACGGTCTGCCGCCATTTACCCTCCAGTTGTTTCAAGGAGCAACGTTGATAAACAACCAATCAATCTTGGCAAAGTGATATATATAATTCTTAATATATATTTCTCAAGTTCATATTTCTATAAATTCATTGCCTCAAAATAAAAAAAGAATTGTTTAGTTCAAGAATGTCTGACAAGAAAAAAAAAACATATACATAGCATGAAATATATGTATACAGTAGAACGTCGTTTATTCGAATCAATTGGTACTGGACACTGTTCGGATACGTGATTGTTCGGATAACCGAATGCAATCCATGCAGTATATGAAACCGGACACTATAGGAATATTGAAAATCATCCCATGCGGGAAACGTACTTGAAGAAAAGCAAAATAGGTGCAAAATGTTGCAATTTTACCTTTCTTGTGGAAAATAATCGCTTATTTTTCGCTGTACCATTGTACACCTTCGTTTTTTCGCTGCAAGGCCTCCGATTCTCTTCAGCAGCAGTAGTAGAGTAGGACAGCACTCTGATGGTTGTTCGTACCACTCCATAGCTGTCTCTAACGCAAAAAACGCGTCAGCATTTGATGAACCCTTGCTGCTTTAGTTGTTGTTGTCCTCGTCAACAGGGTCGGATTCTTCTTGCACGGAAGTCACAATCTCGTCATCATTTAGCCTTTGAAATCCACAGTCTTCTGCATCGTATGCCTTCCAGGTCTCTACATCTTCTTCGCATTCTTGAAATCCTGGGATCGATTGCACAAAGTCAGTAATCTCCTTCCTGTGGTCGTCATTGAAGTCTTTTACGCCTTCTTTAAATCTGGACACAGCTTATTCTCTCCATGCATTTTTCACCAAACCACACAACTGAAATTCCCCAAATATCCCTCACCTTGGGTTTTCCCGTCACTTTTGGCCTCCCACAAAACAACTGTTGAGCATTGCACTGTTCGAAAATGTATTCATATACAGCACATGTAGTAGACAAAAAAAAAAAAAAAAAAAAAAAAAAAAACTGGTTCGGATATTTGACGCTCTGGATAATAAACGTTCGGATAAACGTGTTCTACAGTAGCTAATATTTTAATAATTTAATCTGTTTTAATTCACGCCTTTTAATATAAAAACAGAGTATAAGACACAACAAATTAAAGTTAGTGAAATGTTTTATAGCGTTTTTAAGATATCCGAACAAGTGTTGAAAGGGCTCATTACGTTCAAAGTACACATTTTCTGTTTATTTTATTGAACAGGCGGCTCAGGTGCTTAAAGGTAGTATGCTCACTTTGTAAGCTCAAGGTTGCGGATTCGATCCCGGCTGGAATCGATAGAATTTCTGGATGCGAAAAGTGTAGGCTCGTATGTCATGATTTTGCAGTATGCAAAGGGTCCCTTGAGTACCAATTTGGATCTTATACTCTTGGCAAAATTAAATCATGGACGTATTTATCATCCAATCAGAGCTTGAATTAAGTTAATTCAAGAGTCCAAATTTAGTATCGAGAGCCGCCACTAGATGGAGCCTCTACTGAAATGGCTCTCGTATTCAGGGACTTGCCGTATCTGCAAAGGCCTAGTTACTAATATACAACCCATTAGGAAAAAATATTTTATTGAACAAAAATCTTTCGGCATTAAAAAACATATTTTATTTTGTTTCTACGTTACCTAGAAGTTTGTGACTGATCTATACGTGGTTCAACTAATCCCTTCGTGTTTGTTTAAGGAAAATATTTAATACAACCAACCTTCATTGAGCAAGGAAACGTGATTATGTAAATGAGGTATATTATTTAAATTCATTTTTCGCGAGTTGGCAGTGAGTGGTTGACACGTTGTTGTTGGCACGCTGAAGTTGATACGTGGGAGTGTGCAAGTAGGAGTTAAAATAAAGATTGAGAATTAGTTGTTAGTTAAAGATTACAGCGCGGGGAACCAACGACATTTGATCAAGCCGAAGAGAGCACCTACAAGTTTCCAGTGTAGGATCTGATGCATAAAAAGTTCAGGTACTGTGCGTTTGATTAAGAAGAAGCTAATTTATTAGTGTGCGACGTAGTTATATTTGAGTGTATTTAAGCTGTCTTAGATTCAGTTGAGGGTCAGTAGTAGTATCCCCGTGTTATAGAATCTCACCTCCGCGCTCTACTATATATCAGCTACCTTAATTAGAATTGTATTGTGTCTGATTGATCATAAGAATTAATGAATTAATTAGATTCAAAGCAAGTCTGCGGATTATTCTGTTTCTCCCACACATCTAGCCGGGTTTACAGGTAGACAAGAGAGTTCGGATGTAAAAGGGAACCAACCGTTATCACAGGTTGAACTTCAATAAATTACATAAAATTAGGAAAACCACAGAAGTGGGTATTGTATCTACCAAAAGCGGGCATTTAAATGGTTCAAAATCTATTATAATGTGTCTGATAACTCAAAATATTATAAATGTATTTCTATGAAACTTTTTGAAACTGATGTTTATATTATCTTCTAGAGAATGTACTAAAAAATACTTACTGTAGGAATATTTTTTAAGTTATGGCCTGTTATTTCAATAATAGCCTCAGAAATATGTTATATTTGTTATCATATTTATTCGATCAGCTCTAAAATTTTTATATTTCAATAAAATATTACAGATTTGGTACTATAGATAAACTCATGCAGCTTATTTTAGTTATACACTGCTGACCACCGTAAATGCAACACCCTGAAGGAAGCACGCAAATAACATGAAATTTACAACATGCATTAGCGGAGGTGAGATATGCAAATGATTAGAATTTCAGCGCAGACACACATCACGCACACCTGTGGCGCCACCTCAAAGCGCTATTGAAGGCTTGGAGATTTCGACGATTTCAAGTTCAGCAATTGTGTTTTTCTTCTGGTTTTTTCAAAAAACGATCGGTTATGTCTCGTAGAAAACAGCGATCAGCTTTTGATCAAGTATCCGAGTTCGACAGAGGAAGGATAGTGGCCTACCGAGATTGTGGATTATGTTTCAGGGAAATCGGTAGTCGTGTTGGACGAAACCAAACAACTGTAATGCGGATATGTGACCATTGGATGCAGAAGGGTACTGACGGACTGACGTGGTCGATCGCATCCACCTCAATGCACCACTTCCCGTGAGGACAGGCAAATTGTGCGCATGGCAGTGACGGATCGCTCACTCACATCACGAACCATATCACAGCACATTGAGTCTGTACCGCATCATTCAGTATCTGCACGTACCATTCGACGCCGTTTACAGCAGAGTGGTCTGTCCGCAAGACGTCCATTGCTTGGTCTACCCTTGAAGCAGAACCACAGACGTCTCCACCACTAATGGTGCGATGAAACAAGGATATGGGCAGCAGAATGGAATGAAGTTGTCTTAACTGACGAGTCACGCATCTGTCTGCAACACCACGATGATCGGATTCGAGTCTGGAGACACCGTGGAGAGAGGATGCTGAACAGCTGCGTTATGCACCGCCACACTGGTCCTGCACCGGGTATTATGGTATGGGGCCGTATTGTATATCACTCTCGCACTCCTCTTGTACGCATTGCCGGTACTTTAAACAGCCAGCGCTACATCTCCGAGGTGTTGGAGCCAGTTGTCCTTCCTTACCTTCAGGGCTTGGCCACAGCCATATTTCAGCAGGATAATGCGCGACCGCACGTGGCACGCATTGTCCAAAGGTTCTTCGTCAATCATCAGATTGAATTGCTTCCCTGGCCTTCTCGCTCTCCGGATCTTTCACCGATAGAAAACATGTTCTCCATGGTTGCTCAATGATTGACCCAGATTACACCTCCAGTTGCCACACCAGATCAACTTTGGCAACGTGTGGAAGCTGCTTGGTCTGCTGTACCCCAAGAACACATCCAAAGTCTCTTTGAATCAATGCCGAGGCGTGTGGCAGCGGAGATCTCCAACAATGGCGGCTACTCTGGCTACCGATTCTGGCAGGAACCACACTTCACAGAGTTCTATAAATTTAATCATCTGATACTTGGTCAGCATGTTATCTACAAAATAAATTTTGTTGTGCTATCTCTTGTCTTTCTTGGTGTTGCATTTACGGTGGCCAGCAGTGTACTTTTATTGATGTAAATTTATTACTTTTTCTCTAGCTGTGTGCCTTAAAAAAATTATACATCATAATGCTAAAATTATACATATAATTGGGATTTTTGTAAAATGTTTTTTTTTTCAAATATACTGCTATGTGTGTGGAATCAATGCCAATAAGTATTAATACTTATTGGCATTGATTCCTTAAAAAGCATTTTTTAAATTTTAGTATGCTATTTAAAAAAAAATATTTCCAAAGTATTCGATCCCATTGATGTGGAATGATAACGGAACTTTAGTCATCGTCTACGTCATATGACTAAGGTTCAAAATTACTATATCCGTCGCCAGTAGCCTTCGTGCAGCTTTATAGTGTGACGTTTAATCTAACTCAAAGTGTTCCAGTACCTTAAAATTCTTATGTCTCAATATTTAATTCAACAGATATAAGTTCGGATAATTCTCAAGGTTTTCGTGATATTTTTTAATCTTAATTTTAATATTTTAGTGTTTGCAATACGAAAAGATTAACTACTCACAAATGTAGGCCCTTCTAAATAGCGCCCTGGTATTGCTAGTTCTGAGAAGGCCTAGTATCAAAACTCCTTGGGGGCTCTTTATTAGGGCTCCTTAACATTTTACGATTTCTTGTTTCTGCATTTTGGGGGCCCTTAAGCTTGAGGGGGGGGGGCGTATCATAGATACGGCTGATACAGTGATAGATACCCCTCTTAAATAGTAGTATAATAAGTAAACCCAGACTTTCATCAACTCTGATTTAGTTTTCAGTGATCTCATGTGATTTCTCTCACTGTCGAAACGTGGGTTTGAGACCTTGTGCCACATATGGCCCACCGTGCAAAGAAGCTGCGTCGATGTTTGCTCTCGAGCCTCACATTGACGTGATGTGGAAGTGTAAAGAGGGCGATGTTCTCGTCACTGACTGTAGTTTAAAATGTTTAAAATCCCGTCGTAATCAGTTTTTGTGACCCTTTTGAATGCAATGTTAATAAATAATCTAATAATAGCCCTAGTGTTGTTCCACAGTGCGACGCTAATAGTATAAGAGAGAGTTTCTCAGCCCCCCCCCCCACCAAACAAACTTTCAATGGATTTCTTTAAACTCGAAGTAAGTTAATCAACAATTAAGGTCTAATCTCATTTCGATTTGATTTTTTATTACGTTGTACTTTAAAGTAACACCAGGATTTCTTCGTAATTTTAAATCTTTATTAAGGGACGAGGATGAAACCTGAGCTTTTTCTCGCTTTCTTCTCTAAACTTCCATCGTGAGGATTTTAGGCCTCGATAGATTTAACCTACTTCAGACCGATACACGACAGGTCTTCAATGCCACACATGGCACGCAGGGACATCTTAAGATTCTTTGAGGCCCTGGGCCTAGAGAAATCTTAAGATTTTTGGTGGCCCTCAGCCCCTATGCAAAAGTAGGCCCTGCCTATGATATTTAAAAGTAGACAGTATATAATATGCATTGTCGAATACTCATACAAAAGGTAATTTAAAACAAATAAACATGCACGACTCACAAATCAACTCGATCAAAGGCAGCATTTTGACTAAATGATCTATACGATTGTTTCTGGTATTAGGATTAGGCCTAGACATGGACAATGGTCATCTCATAATAATACAGTCTTTCCACTTTTGCTAGTTGTCATGCAGTTTGAAATTTCCTGTTTTTCGGAGAATATGCACCGGAAAAATTTTTGACCATTAAAATTATCCGGATTATGATCTTGTTAAGACTGAGTCGAGAACGAAACAAGGCCCTGAGTCCATGCCTTAAGACGTCCCTGATGACACGACAACATAAACCACGAGTTTGCGACCATGACCACTTGGCTACGGCGGCCAATGGCCAGAGCTCAAACTGTTACTTGGTTTATTTGATTTGACTTTAATTTACATCGCATTTAGAAGATGCATGAGGCTTATTAGTGACTGACCTTGCAATTTTGAACCAAGGTCAAGTACTACGGACAACCCTCTTCTCCTAACTTCCACACCACGCTAACGGAAGACTTTGTGTCTGGACAGCTTTAACGTGCATCAGCCTCTCTACACGGGGGGGGGAGAGGTCTCTTTCTTGAGTGGTCCTAGAGTTTAAGCCCGTGACTCTACAATGCTGGCCAATAGTTCACGACTATTATCACTCAGAAACCACGCCCCCTCATACTGTTCCAATGGGCTGAGTTCCTGACAGTCACATGATAAATGCAATCACGTGTTCTCCATTGAATTCGAAACTGACTTGTTGCTCGGTTGGCAAAATTTAGATAAAATTTTATATATTTGATAATCGAATGAAGGTGTTCCAAGTATTAAGATTCATCAAAAATCAGTGGTGCACACAAGGAGGGAGTCCTGGGGGTCTGGACCCCCCCACCCCCAAAAGCCCTTGATTTTTTTCGATTGGTTATAATTCTATGAATAGAGAACGTAAAAATTAATTAAGTATTTGTTTTTAATAGTTAATTTTATCAATTAATGCTATAATTATTAATTAATTAATTAATTTTTTAAAGTTTTTGTTCCCCAAAATCGACAAAATTAAAGGAATATGTTGGACGGCGTATTGAAGCATGGTACGAGAACAGTGGACTTTCGACATTGGACCCCCCCCCCTCCCTTGAAAAATTCCTGTGTGCGTTACTGTCAAAAAATGATTCAAATTTTAAAAAATAAAAAATAAATAAAGTTTATTTTGTTTACTTATGTCCGATATTATTGTTGAAAAATATGTACATTTTTAAAGAAAGTTTCTGTAAAGGGAAAAATGTAGCACAGCGAAGCGATGAACGGATTGACTGGAAACACACGATTGCATTTATCTCATGTGTCTATGACATCACATGAATTTAGCACGTTAAGTCATTTGAAAATTGTAGTTAAGACATGGGCTCAGAATGTGCAGCCTTCTTTTCCATGTCATCATTCTTTTAAATAAAAGTATTTTAGTTTACTTTTAACCAGGGCTTCGAACCGGAACTGAACCACAAACCGGAAAAAACCGTTATTTTGGTCGGAACGAAAACCGGAAAATAACCGAACAATAATTATCGGTTTATTTCGGTTCGATATATCTTCAGTCATTTTGTTACTGTACCCAACTTATAAATATTTTCTAACTTAATGTCAAGCATGTGCTTCCCTTCTTGATGTCCTGTTTTAATGTACACTAGTACTTTTCTGTTTCGCATGAAATTCCTTGTAGAAGACAAATTTAATTCAGTTGAAAACTAGTATAAATGATTACTTAAAAAAAATAACTGCCTGGGTTATATTTTTCGCATTTCAAGCATGCAATCATTCATGGATGTTCACATGGATATTTAGGTTGACAAATCAGAATCATGAACCTAGTTGTCAAATGTGATTTTGTTAATAGATAACAAAGCCGATTCTCGCCGTTCTCTGCTTACCCCTCGTATCGTACATGCTCTTTAATTTAATCAATTTTCATTGTGTAGCAATTAAAGAAGAATAAAATATTCTAAATTTTGATAGAATTACATTTTTTTTGTTTATGATATTGTCAATTATATTTTTAACGCAAGTAAGAATATACATAAAATAAAAATCATTCATTCGGAACTTTTGAAAATCGTTACTTTTGTTGGAACGAAAACCGGATCAGAACCGATACATATATTTTTTTCGTTGAACCGGAACGAAAAAAATTACCGTTCGAAGCCCTGCTTTTAACCAATATTTTTACCATTCTACCCTTTACGAACCCAATTGAAAACTATCTCCGATTCTTCTGCGTTTAATTACGCAACGAAGAGCCTGCCTCATCCCTTCCCCTGCACCGTACTATAAAAGGGAAAACATCAGTTTAATTCTTTCCGCATAGTTAGACATGAATGGGAGCCGATGGGATGTAGTCATTGGGGTAGTGGATGCCGGTTATGGGGTGTTCCGCTACCCCATTCTCTCGTTCCTTTTTAAAAGAGGAGGAGGAATTGTCAACGATCAATTAGCAGCAAATAGGACGTAATGTATTCACGAGGGACGAACCCTCCCTCCCTCCGAAGGATGAATTTACGGTTACGTGAACGCACTTCCTTTTCGCATTTGGGATGATGACGCTCCAGCGGAAAGTTGTCGCTGAGTTTCACGCTCTATGGGTGAAACTGTATCGCTGTGGAGCATAAAACCAAACAGGGACGCGTCACTTTTATGCAAGTGGTGAATACATCTTTGCTTAAAGATGTTCCCTCTCTCTCTAGCCTTAATTCAGAAAAATAAAACTCGGACTGGACTTTATTCTTGGATAGAAAAAAGCACCAACATTCATATATGATTCCAATTTCAGAGCAGCACGTATATTAATGTACAGAAATTCATCTTACTTATACTCGACTTTCGCACATATTTAATTTTTCCCTACGCATCAGGGGACGGTAACCTTTTAGCGGTGGCGTGCCAAACCAATCTACCGATATAATTCAGTGTGCCACACAAGAAATTTTTGAAAAAATTCGATTCCTGTAGCAATGCATGCAGAATTGGAGAATAGTGGTCAATAATATAGATTTACAGTTTTATGAAATATAAATTTTGCATCATTTAAAGATATTTCTTAACATAAAAATAAACAGCATAAAATATAATTATTACATCAACAAAAATAAAAAGTTAAAATTGTATACATATTATGTATATTTATTGATATAAAAAATAGACAAAAAAAAAAAAAAGCATTTCCCTCCATTAAGTTAAATAAGATAAATAAAAATTTTAATGCTCTCTACTTTCTGTCTCTCTACTACCCTCTCTGTCCTCCTAACCTGTGATTGCACCGCTCTACATTCATATCACAAAACTCAAGGGTACAATAAGTGACTTTCAATTCGACACGATTCTGAACATTCAGTTGTTAAATAATTTCTTAGCGTACTCGAAATATTTTTCAGATGAGGAAATATTTTTTTACTTAGTTATGTAGAAGCAGCGGATATACAAAAGCAGAATACATGCAATTTTCTCTCTTAAACATAAAATCTCTCCAGCAATGATATTCAATAATTTACAAAATAGCTGTATATTTATCTTTAGATTTATTATTTCATATTTTTTCGTAATTCCGTAAATATCCATAATTCTGAAGATGTTTGTCAAACATCCATTACCAAATTTATCAACATCCATCCACTCAAAAAATGACAAATTTGTAGAGTAGTGCAGCGTGCCAGATGTGGCATGCGTGCCATAGGTTACCGACCCCTGCTTTGCATTGTTCCAGTCGAAAATGATCGGTGAAACTTAACAAGTTCTGTATAAGTTATGTTAAAGGTCCATTTATTCGAGTTAACTGGCACTCACACATAGCAGTGCCACTCACGCAAGGATTTGAATGACCACGATATCCTAGTGGTCAAGGTCTCGGATTCGTGGCCGGCGAGTATGGTACCGCTAATGATCCGCCGGGCAGAAGCGCCGGTGCACGTAAAATCTATCGAGGCTCAAACTTCCTCTCGTTGCTGTTGTGTGGAAGCTAGGAGCAGGATGTCGACTCAGGTGTCATCCTCGTCACTTCAACATGGTTCAAAATTACGAGGTCTGTCGCCAATATCCCTCGTGTAGCTGCGACGTAAATATCACTCTCTCACTCTCCTGCATCACGCTTTGCCCCCCTAGTTGACTCAACTAAAAGGATATTGAAGAAGCGACGCTCTTCACACGCGGATACTTGTGTACTAAAAAGGGAGAAAGCTTTTTATTACTTTTGTCTTCTGACCGAATCATTACACCAATGAGAGTATGGTACTTCTTTTTCAGTCAACTTTGTGTCCCCGTATGAAAGGAATTATCTTCCCTCCTCACACTAGAGGAGTGGTGATAGAAAACTGACACAAATTTGCTTCATGCGAAATCGACCGAAATCTTTCAGGAACTCAAAATCTCATTGTACGTGGTGGGGAAGTTTGGGAAGTTGAGTGCTAGCTCAGGAGTCGTTCTCATCGGGACCCCTACATAACAGGTCTTTAGAGACAACAGGTCCCGAACCTAAAATTCCACAGAAACCACGTGAATCAGGCGTTCATGATTATTCGGCTATCGAGCTCCGAAGGAACAAAACGTATATATTCCAATAAATAAATAAATCAAAATTAAAATTCTATAAAATACAAGCAAAGGATTTGCGTGTATGAGCTCTAAATTGACTTTAAGAACGTTGAAATAGTGTTGTCCATCCGGTATAGTGGTTAGCGACGCTGACTGCTGTGCCGTAGAGCCTGGGTTCAAATCCCGGAGAAGGCATGGATGTTTGTAAATGTATAGTGCCCCTTCGCGGCATGGGGATGCACGTTAAATCTGTCGAGAGCTCAAACGTCCTCCCGTTGGTGTGATGTGGTAGTTAGGAGAGGGGGTGCCAGCTCAGGTGTCGTCCGCGTCACTTGACCATGGTTCAAAATTACGCGGACCGTTGCCAAAAGCCCTCGTGTTGCTAATCAGTGCGACGTTAATATTCTCTTACTCTTACTTACTTACTCGCGGCATGGGGGTACTCTAAATAGCAGTCGAGCCGCAAGTCCTCCCGTGAGGTTGGGGGAAGGGGAAAAGAGAGGGGAGGCCCCTGACCCCTCCCAGGGTGTTCTCCCTCAAAATTGGGGTGGAACCAAGCCAAATCGTACTGTCACCTGCATGGTGCTCAAAGCTACGGCTAACGACAGGTGTACAATCTAGCCTGATGCCACGATGAATTTCGTGGGCCTCGATCTGACTACGTCAGACAGGTGTCATTAGTAACAATAACACGGAGAAATTTATTTGCCAAATTAACCTATAAATCTATGGTATTAGAAAACTACAGTCATTTTTCGGAGATATGTAATCACTAAGAATAAAAGATTCTTTAATAAATAAAATAGGAAAATGATAAATATCCGCAGAGTTTTTATGAATTTTAACATCTTGATATTTGATAATAAATGTATTATGATAAATTATACATATAACCATATTACATATTATATACAAATATATTATACATGAATTATAAATAATAATCTCTGTTCTTGTCTTTAAAATAGTTTACAAAGGAGATGTAAAAAGTATCTTAAGTTGTTGAGAGAGTAATTTCTTACGAAATGTCACCGAGAAAAATGTAAATGACATTTTAAATTTAATCTTTTCAATTGATTTTTCCTTAACGCTTTCGTATCGGATTATTTTTTCCGAATTTTTCAAATGCATAGAAATTTATACACAAATCGGAATTTTCAAAAAATGAGAATTCTTGCTATTAACCTTAGTTTTTGCAATTTTAGTAGACTGAAAGATTTGATTTGATTTTGATACAGGGCCTTCTTAGAATTAGCTACGCCAGTAGCCCAGGGCCTCAAGAAGTCTTACGACGTTCCTGTTCTCCGAAGGGGGTAACTTATTAAAATTAAGGAATATAATAAATAGAACAAATATATAGCTTTAACTAAAGAATATTTTAATTATATAAAATATAATTATTTGTTATATCATTATATATAATTACACATTAGTTTTGAAACAAAATATTGAGAATCACTTTACGAATCCATGAAATTCACTTTCTCTCTCTCTCTAATGTGTATATATAAAGTATGCAATCAGTCCATCTAAATGGCCGCGGTAGACAAGTGGTCAAAGTATCGGATCATGGCTAGCGTGTCATGATTTCGAGCCCCAGTACCACTGAAGACCCGCCGTGTAGGGGAGCGAAGCACGTTAAATCTGTCGAGAGCTCAAACGTCCTCCCGTTGGTGTGGTGTGGTGGTTAGGAGAGGGGTGCCAGCTCAGGTGTCGTCCGCGTCACTTGACCATGGTTCAAAATTACGCGAACCGTCGCCAAAAGCCCTCGTGTTGCTGAACAGTGCGACGTTAATATTCCCTCACTCACTCTCTGTGATGTGTATATATAAAGTATGCAATCAGTCCATCTAAATGGCCAAGTGGTCAAGGTATCGGATCATGGCTAGCGTGTCATGAGTTTGAGCCCAGTACCACTAAAGACCCGCCGTATAAGGGAGCGATGCACGTTCAATCTGTCGCGAGCTCAAATGTCCTCCCGTTGGTGTGGTAGTTATGAGAGGGGGTGCCAGCTCAGGTGTCGTCTGCGTCACTTGACCATGGTTCAAAATGACGTGGTCCGCCAAAAGCCCTCGTGTAGCTAATATTCACTCAGTCTATCTAAATAAATCAGGAACAAATATGCCCTCCAACCATCTTTCAATCTCTTCCAGAAACTC
Organism: Trichonephila clavata; assembly: GCA_019973975.1. Taxonomy (NCBI): domain Eukaryota; kingdom Metazoa; phylum Arthropoda; class Arachnida; order Araneae; family Nephilidae; genus Trichonephila; species Trichonephila clavata. The sequence goes on along the minus strand of BMAO01026404.1, from coordinate 109,571 downwards.
CCCTCCCACTCACAAGAGAGCGTCAACATCACCAGAATTCTCACTCTTCAAGTGGGCTTTGGGGGAACAAAAAAACATCAAGTACCCGCATCAAAAATGTATCCCCATTTCCTATTCAAACAGCCACGGGACAGAGCCCGCCAGCCATTTTTTCACCAAGTGGCAATGAAAAGCAATCAGAAAAGGAATTAGAAGGCTTCTTGGATGGTATTCAGTAGAGATCTAAATTACAAGGCAAGTGTGTATGGGACATAATTGGCAGCTACTGGTCTTTGGTAGATAATTGAGGCTGCCAGTTTCTTCGGCGCCTTGATGCCCGCCAACGCCCCGGGCTGCTTGCACAGAAGGTGTCATGAACTTTTGAATGGTTTGACTTCTTTGATTGCTTCGCGCGTGAGAATGCCATGAGTTCCCCCTCTTTTATGTATCTATTCTTGATTTGTTGGAGTTAAGTGCGGTTCTTATTTTTTCTTTCGTGAGAATGGAATGGGGATTGTGGTGTACTATTTGATACCAAGTATTGTCTGATATAAAGACTTGAAATATGTTTTATTTCGCAGTGGTATATTTCTTCCCTTTTTTTTTCTGTTCAAAATTATCTTAGGTTATTTTTTTTTTTGTTTGCGGTAAAACGGTACGTCTATTGACTTTTAAATAGTGGTGTGGGTATTCGAGAAAATGAATATTTCCTCGTGGTTTTTATTTAAAAAGGATAAGAACAGAAGTTTATAAGTGAGAATAAATAATTCATTTGTGGTGTTGACTTGATACGAGGGACAAATTTGCTTTAAAATATTTAGCGTTGATTTTAAATGTGAATGAACTTGTTGATAAATGGTATGGTTTGACCATTCAGTTATAAACATTTTAATGCCATTCTCAACAATGTTTTAGGTTAAAATTATTTCTCATAGTACATAGCAACAAAAACAAAATATAGAAACAAACGCAGAATACCGACTGCTTCAAAAGATCGAGAGTATTTGTAAAAAAAAAAAAAAAAAAAAAAAAAAAAAAACACATATATTCCTGTTTTTTAAAAAAATAGTGGATGGGTAGATGACACATGGTGCACGAACTAATGCTGTTAATGAGTATATTATATTAATATTATGTAAAGATATTTTATAAAAAAGTAAAGTAAAAATGCCATGCACACTTTTCCCCATGAATTATATTTTCTTTATTTAAATACACAGTCATACTGCCCTCTTCCACTCAACTCCACCGAGTTAACGAGAGAAGAGGAGCGCAAGTGAAAATAATTGGGAAAAAGAAGTAATTTTTATGTAGGAGATCGAAGATAAGAAGAAATGAAACATGTGGGATATATTTTTTGAATCAATGGAAAGAGCATATTTAAGCAGAAAAATGTGCCAAAAGAATTAAAATCCGAAACTTTAATGAAATTAATTGGCGAGAAAGCTTCCAATATTTTGGTTTATATTAGTGATAACAGCTAACAGATTACGAAAAAACAAAAGCATTAATTATGAAAAAGTACAAACCCTCCCCTTAAGAAAAGTAAATGACTTTCAATTCATAAGTTTTCGTAGCCTTGCATTGTATACGGCATTATATAAGTTTTATGAATTATACTTACGTGTTATCGCAGCGGTATTGGCAACGTTATATGAAGGGAAGCACGTGGTTGCTAATTTTCACAGCACATGGTATATTAGGGTTGCCAACTTGGCGAGTTATCTTGAACCCTGGCATTGTTGTGACAGTACGTAAGTACCATACAAATATATATATAGTACATAAATATAATCTACATAAGTAACTTACATGTAAATATTTTTAAATAATTATACTACTTGTCATTTAAATCGTATATAATCATACATAAATATATAAAAATACATAATTATTTGAACAGTGTCCTTTACAGAAAAAGGATGAAACAAAAAAATCCACCGGACATGAAAAAGAGAACTACTTAACGCCCTCATGCAAAAATGTCGTAAAAAAATCATAGTACATCCGAACAATTGGATTCTCTTGTCCAGAATAAATTAGGTTTTCACTTCTATCGTGTGGTCATAATCACAGACACAATTTTTTTTTGTTGATAGGGTACGCTAGAAGCACCTTATAGTTTTAAGGTTTCCGTAAGGTATCTGAAGACCACTGAGAGAAATAAATAAAGGGAGATTAAAGGCTTTCAAACATTGTATATTTTAGACCTCCAACACTTTAACTGTTTCAATGATTGTTTGAGAGCAATTTATTTTAGAACCCAGATCACATCTGGGTGGAAAATTGTCGCCTGATTTCCGCCACTTAGCACCTCTTCGCTTAACGAGCAAAAACTCAGTAGTGTAGTCCCTTTCCCCATTGACCCTCCAAGGCACGGAGTGTAGCAATTATATTTCGTTTAGCCAAGTGTAAAAAATCTGCGCAGACGATCGCGGCAAATTACGTCCACCCCTCATCACTGAAACCGATCACGTCTCCCGAAGAAGAGTTTAAGCAGAAGAAAACGAATATTTGCCACGCGAGGGGGCAGTTGAGAACGTTATCTTCATGAATAGTGAATAGGGAAGAGATGCATTAGAGAACTGACATGCTATTTTAATATGGAACAGCGTGACGATCTTTGCTGATGAAGCTCTAATAAATTGGATAAATATTTGGGAAATTGGCTTCCGTATAAAATACTTTACCACGTTTTAGACAATAGCTTAAATGACTGGGAATTATCTCGTGTCTTTATTGCTTAGGCATAATTAAAACAAAAGAATAATTTTGACAAAAAGGAATAATTTTTTTAATTTTTGAGAATGAATAAAGGAATGTAGAAGTATTTCTATCCCTAGGGCAGTGCTTCTCAAACTTTCAATATTTGCGACCCAATATTCAATCATAATTTTCATCGCGCCCCCTTCTATACAAATAACAATGCAGAAATTCAATAATATTATACTTTGACACTAAAGCTACAATACGACTTTAACCTCTTAATTACCACCAATGTATATATATGTCTTGCTCAACCATTACGTTGAATTTCCCGGACGTGTATATACGTCTTTCCGAAGCACGATTTTTTATGTGCACTGGTATCCATAAATTTATTCCAAAGGCCTTGAAATGCAATAAAAGGATCTTGACAGTGTTTGCGAAGGGTTTACTTATATCCGAGGATTTCTTATTTATTCATTTTCTAACCCCCCCCCCTCCCTTCCAATACAACACATACGGGCTGCTACGTGCAAACCGGAGGCATTGGGGAGTGAATCGCGTCACTTTTAATCGGCAGTGAAGGGATTCATTATAAACCGTACAAATTATCAAAATAAGTGTTAATTTTTGTATATAACTTTATATAGGACAAGACCATGGGGTGCCACTGGTAATTATCAAACTTGTTCTTAACTTGGTATTATTAATCTATACAAATAAATAAAATTGAAGTGTCTGTTTGTAATTTCAAATTAGCAGCTTTTTACTTAATGCACTAAAAGTATATACGGTACTCATAACAAAAAACCAATTTTTAAAATTTTTGTCTGTCTGTCTGTTTGTTCCGGCTAATCTCGGAAACGGCTGGTGCGATTTTAAAAATTCTTTCACTAATGGAAAGCTACATTAACGGGGAGTAACATAGGCTATATTTTATTCCCGTATTCTTACGGGAATGGAAACTATACGTGAAACTGAATGCCAAGATGAACGCCAAATTGAACGCCAAGCTGAGCTAATGAAGTCGTTGTTTTGGTTACTGGCGACCGATGCTCTTCATGAGACATAATAGTGTTACGAGCAAATGATAATACGCTGACACGTGCCATATTTTTTTTATGATAGTTATCTCACTGTTCAGTTAAGTAGAGCATCGGCTGTTTCGGATGCACTTTTAAAAATAATAAATCAAGGCTTCATAAGCAAAAAGCAATGCAAGAAACAAAAAATTGATAAGTTTTACGGTTAGTTTTAATCCTTTCTTTTTTTTTTATTTACATTTTTAGTCAAATTTAAACAATAGTTATTATAATCCCAATCTATATCTATACAAATAAATAAAATTGAAGTGTCTGTTTGTAATTTCAAATTAGCAGCAATTGTTTGCGGGGGCGGGGGTTTAAGGGGCGTTAGAAATTCCGATTTTTAAGTTATTAGACGTACAGTCTTGAAACTTAATAAGTAGATTCCACTCATAGGGTAGAGATACGCTACAAAATGGGTTTCGTGAAAATTGCCCTCAAGTGGCGTTGCGGGACTTAAAGGGGGTGTTATAGATAATTATTTCCATTTTTAAACTATTAGACAGTCTTTATATTTGATAAGTAGATTTCTTTTATAGAGTAGAGATTAGCTATAAGAAGGTTTTGTGAAAACAGACCTCTAAATGGCGTTGCGGGGGATTTAGTGGCGTGCTAGATAAATATTTTCGTTTTTAAACTACTTCACCTCCCTGCTTGAAAATTGGTAGGAATGTTTCTTTCATGGAGTAAATATCCGCTATAAAACAGGTTTGGGAAAAATTGACCCCCAAGGGGTGTTGCGGGATGTTAAGGGCAGATATAAATAATTATTTCTATTTTTAAACTATTAGACTCATAGTCTTGAAATTTGGTTAGCAGATTCCTCTCATAGGATAGAAATACACTGCAAAATGTGTTTTGTGAAAATCGACCCCTAGGTGGTGTTGCGGGGGTTCAAGGGTCGCACAGTCTTCAAATTTTGCTAAGCAGATTCCTTTCATAGAGTGCAATTCCCCTACAAAATGGGTTTTGTGAAAACAGACCCAGAAGTGGCGTTGCGGGGGCTCAAGTGGTGTTATAGACAATTATCCCCATTTTTAAACTGTTAGACGTAACTACAGTCTTGAAAATTGATAAGCAGATTCCTTTCGTAAAGTAGAGAACCACTACAAAATGGGTTTCGCGAATATCAACTACCAAGTTTAATTTCGGGAGATTAAGAGGCGTAATCGATAAATATTTCCATTTTTAAACTACTTGATCATCCTGCTTGAAAATTGGTAGGCATGTTCCTTTCATGAAATAGAGTTCCTCTAACAAAGAGTAAAATGAATATTGACACTCAAAGATGTTTGCGAGGGGTCAAGAGGAGTTATAGAAAAAAATTCCTGTTTTTAATTGTTAGACCCATATACTTGAAATTTGTTAAGCATGTTTCTTTTGTTGAATAGGGATCCACTAATAATAAATTTTAAGCAAATCAAGTTCTGGGGGGTTGCAGGGGGTTACTGGGACGTATTGACGAAAAAAATTACTTTTTTCGAGCTACAAGGACTATAATAATGAAATTTGGATTGCATTTTTCTTTTGTTGAGTTGAAATCCGCTAAGAGCGGTTATTTTGGAAAACGGCTCTCAACGGGATTACGGGGATATTTATAGTAAAACTTTGGTTTTTTTTCTGTTAGATTTAGACTTGAAATTTGGCTTGCATGTTCAATTTACGGAGTAGAGATCCACTGAAAATTGGTTTTGCGGGAATCCACTTGGTTTTTGGGTTACGAAAGAGCAAACATCATTCTATGCTTCAATTTTAGAAATTTTTATAAAACACAAATTAGATGAGTTCTGCCCCTTTTTTTTATCAACAGGCGACAGTTACAGGTATAAGTATATTTTTCAATACAATCGAATTCTTAATGCCGGACTTCGATATCAATAATATATACATATATATATATAAGCAGTAAAAATTTATAAAACATCATGAAATTCCCAGCGAAGCGGGCGGGTAACAGCTAGTTTAATTATAAAATACATTGTGCAATACTGATACATTTATAAGTGAGTATAATGTTAATTTTTTATTATATCAGAATGCATTTTGTTTGTTTACTTTCAGTAAATTAATAATTTTTCAAAGAATATTTTATTTTCAAATTTTCAATATGCTCGTGACCCCTCTTGTAGAGTTATAACGCCCCCTAAGGGGGTGCACCCCACAGTTTCAGAAACGCTGCCCTAGGGTGCAGTTGTAAGGGTTAGAGTTCCGGTCCCACTAATAATCCATCGTGAGTGAGTGAGTGAATATTAACGTCGCACTGTTCAGCAACACGAGGGCTTTTGGCGATGGTTCGCGTAATTTTGAGCCAGGGTCAAGTGACGCGGACGACCCCTGAGCTGGCACCCCCTCTCCTAATTACCACACCACACCAACGGGAGAACGTTTGAGCTCTCGACAGATTTAACGTGCATCGCTCCCTTATACGGCGGGTCTTTAGTGGCACTGGGCTCGAACTCATGAACACGCTAGCCATGATCCGATACCTTGACCACTTGGCTACCGTGGCCATTTAGATGGACTGATTGCATACTTTATACATACACATCAGAGAGAGTGAGTGAGTGAATATTAACGTCGCACTATTCAGCAACACGAGGGCTTTTGGCGACGGTCCGCGTAATTTTGAACCATGGTCAAGTGACGTGGACGACACCTGAGCTGCCCCCCTCTTCTAACCACCACACCACACCACACCAACGGGAGGGCGTTTGAGCTCTCGACATATTTAACGTGCATCACTCCCCTACACGGCGGGCCTTCAGTGGTACTTGGATCGAACTCATGACACGCTAGCCATGATCCGATGCCTAGACGACTTGGCTACCGCGGCCACGGATCCATCGTGAAGTGCTTCTAATAAATTCTTCATGATCGGGCATGGTGGGGAAATTTGGAATGAATGTTTATTAACAACGCATAATAAAACAACACGAGAGTTATTGATGTAGGACCTCGTAATTTTGAACCGCGGTCAAGTGACGAACATGACACCTGAGCTGACCCTTCTCTCTAAACAACCACTCCCCGTCAATGGGAGAACTGGGCCCCTACAGATCTTAATGTGCATGAGCTTCTCTACACGGTGGGTCTTCCGTGGCACCAGTGCTCTAACTCATGGCATGTCAGTCACTAGATTCCCGCGGTCACTTGTGAAAATTTGGATAATCGATTCCAGCTAAGGTGGCATCTTCATTACTTGATTGTGGTACGTAATTACGAGGCTCGTTCTGATGGCCCTTATGCAGCTTTGAGTGAGTGAATATTAACGTCTCCCTATCCAGCTACATGAGGGCTTTTGGTGATGGACCTCGAAATTTCGAACCATGATCAAGTGACCCGGACGACACCTGAGCTGCCCCCCCCTCTCTTCTAACCTCTACACCACACCAAGGAGAGGATGTTTGAGCCCCGACAAATTTAACGTGAATCAGCCCCTCTACATGACGGGTCTTCAGTGGCTTGAAATCATGACCCGCTGACCACGAGTCCGTTACATTGGCCACTAGTCTAACGCAGCCACTATGCAGCGCAGAGAGAGTAGGGGTAAGTTAATCTCAAAGATGGCTAAAAGGTTCTGAGTTATTCTCGAAGAAGATTTTGATAAACTAATCTAGAAAGCCAGTAAGTTTGCTATTTTTACTTTTGCTTCATGTTTCATTTAAAGCAATACACATTTCAAAAATTCCGAATTTGGTGCGATTTCATCTCGCTAGCATGCCAGTAAAGGATCCAAATTCTGGTGAAATAATTCAAAGCAAAAGAAATAGTAGCATCGCTATCAATAAGTATGTAATTCAACCTCATTTTGTATCTTTCTCAATATACTTAAGTATTATCACAACCTATTGGCGACATTATATGAAATGAAGTACGTGATTGTCAATTCAGCACATGCCACACGTGAGAAACTGCGGTTGCCAACTTGGCGAGTTATCTTAAACGTAGCGATTGTTGCGATAATACGTAAGTATCCCTTTCTTTTAAAAATTCATTCATTTTCATTAAAAATGAATGAATGAAAGTATAAAAATGGAAATTTCGACACTAAGACATAAAAAGGACTTGTTTTCAATGTCCAATTTTTATATATGTATTTTATTCCAATATAGTGAATTTTAGGAGTAGATTTTATCTTAAAATTTTTAGTGGGTATTGCATTTGATTGGTTTTTCTGCATAAGAAAATGATAAACATCAGTGAATATAGGAATGAAGCAATATACTTTTATTTCTTAAAGGGTTTTGTTGTATCGTCTGTTACGTCAAGCTTTGTGCGTGTTCTGATTATAAAGACGAACATTGTGTGTTGGTAATATCTAACAATACGTCAACCCCTGCCCATCTAGAAGAAATCGTTTTGCTTATTCTAATTTACATTGAGCTTCCTTTCACTAATTTTCGTATCTTGTATAATAACAGAATTAAGTTTCGAATGATAGATTTGAAAATGACTTTTTAACAAATTTGAATATAACTACTTTAAAATTGCAGACGGGCCTCTATTTAACGAAATCGCAAAATCTCCCCCAAAAAAGATTAATTATGTGGAAGATTCATTAAATAAAGATTAATTTTCAATATATATTACGTTCTTGGTTCCAGGAAAAAAGATAGAGATGTTCGTAAATTAAAGGTTCTTAAAATGGAGGACCGAATGTATTTATTTTTAATTCAAAAAGGAATGTATTTTAAGGAATTCTACCCAGTAGCGCAAACAAAATTTTTTCAAGGGGGCTGTAAATGGTTGAAAGTCCCCCAACTCGTATCATACCTCAAGACAACATCAATTGATTCTTCTTATTTTGTTAACAAAAAGCAGTAAAAAATAAATTATTAAATTATTAATTAGCATTAATTAATAAAATAAATTACAAGTACTTAATTAAATTTTTCGTTATATACATATACATATATATAATATTATCGTCAATAAAAAAAAATCAAGGGCTTTGGAAGGGGGTGTCCAGACCCTCCCAGACACCCCCTTGTGTGCGCCACTGATTCTACCTAGAACATTTAAAAAAAAGCAATATTAAGAATTCACTGGAAAGTTATAAGAGTGCACACACAATAACTACTAGGATATGATAGCCTAGTGGTTATGGTCACGAACTCGTGGCCGGAGAGATAAGAGTTCGAACCCTGATGAGTTCAAGAGGGGTTGACGTACGTTAAATCTATCGAGGCAAGTCCTTCCGTTGGTAGTGTGGAGAGGGAGGGTTGCCAGCTCAGGTGTTCGTCACTTAACTGAAACTAAAGACTACAAGGTCCGTTGTCAATAGTCCTCGTGTTGCCAACCGGTTGGCCACCCGTGGCACGATCGGAGTTATAACAGTGGCACTCTAACTTATTAAAAAATTACAAAGTTTGAAATAATAAAAATAAAAAAAATTTTTACAAGTTTATTGAAATGCGGTTATTTCAGACAAAAAAATCCATCATAATTGGGATCAACAATGGAACTTAAGTTGTATATTTGTCTTATTTATTATATTATTTTTAAATTTTTATTACTTAGACTTGAATTTAAAAATGTGTTATTTGCATGAAAATCCTATAATAAGCTAACAAGTAACATTTTTTTTCCAACTTTTTTTTTTTTTAATATTTGGAAAAGTTGGAAGTGGCACGCATAATTTTTTTTTATCAGATGGTGGCATTTTCCCTAAAAGCTTGACCTCCCCTGCCTTAGAGTGTGACACACTAACTCTCAATATGGGTTGACTTGGATTTTTATTAACACCGAAAAATTGGAAGCTGCACGAGGTCTCTGGTAACAGACCTCGCAATTCCCTTTTATACGAGGGATTTTCTGTGGCTTCAGGGACACGCAATTCTACAACGTGTTCGTGACCTTGACCACTTAGCTACCGTGACCAAATATTATATGAAAAAATTTAAAACTTTCTTGAAGTACATTCATAATGGGACATTTCGATTTTTAGAAAAGAGGTCACATTAGCTGGTGGTCATGGTTATATATATATATATATATATATATATATATATATATATATACGGACTCCTGGTTGGCGTTTAATGAGTTTGGGCCCTAGTGTCATTGTAAACCAGGCCGCGGTAATCAAGTGGTCAAGGAATCGGATCATGGCAGGCATGTCATGAGTTCGAGCCCAATATCACTAAAGACCCGCCGTGTAAGATGTGGGGTGGTAGTTAGGAGAGTGGTGTGCCAGCTCAGTTGTAGTCCTCGTCACTTGACCATGGTTCAGCATTACGCGGTCCGTTGCCAAAATCCCTCGTGTAGTTGAAAAGTGTGACGTTAATATTCACTCACTCACTCAGTCATTGAAGACCCTCAGTGTAGGGGGTTGATACACTTAAAATATGTCGAGGCTCAAAGTGTTCATATTGGCGTAGTTTGGAAGCTCAGAGAGGGTTTCCAGCCTCATCTAAACGTGCTTCAAAGTTATGAGGTCCATCACCAACAACCTTCATGTTGATTTACAGTGTGACGTTAACAAACACTCACTCACTTAAGCCCCAAGAGATTTAACGCACCCTTTGGCGGTCTCCACCAAAGGACCCATTTCCTGTTGAGGAATTCGTGACGTCTCAACGGTCATGTAGTTTCGTGTGAGAAATTATCCGAGACCGGACACTCCGAAATTTATGTTCTAAGGCAAGTCAACCTTTGACCTACCTTTATCCAGCCGACAGAGAGGTTTCCTGCGCAATCCCACACCAGTCTCCAGCTTCAAAGTCTATCGCGTGAGAGGTCACAAGGACCAATAGCCGAATAGTAACCCAGGCTACTTCCTAACAGAAGCGATTCTGCATCACGTGAGGTTTGAAAGGCCGTGACGTATTCGATCTATAAAGAGACACGAAAAGGGGAAACCAAGAGCTTCACAGACGCTAGAGAGACACTTCTGCGGGCTTAGATACTCTATGGCACCCCAACACACTCTTTTACCGATTGACTTCCAGATTCGCTTGGACTCTATCACACCTACAATGACCTATAAAGATTCCTATCAACGAGCATGTCAATGTCGTCCTAACCCTGCCTTTCACAGAAGTGATTTGTCCTTAACAGTGACCTCAACAGTGCTGTACCTCAGCAGCACTAAAGCACTTTCTACATGACGGGGCTTCAGCAGCACCTGGACTCAAACATGCAATTCGACAACGAATTTTTGACCTGGCTACCATTGCCAAATACTAAATGAGAATATTTGAATAAAATATAAAAGAACTCTCTCCATTCATAATACATTTCGATTTCTAGAGAATGATCGTACAAAAATAAATGTTTTCGATTTAAATATTTCCCCAAAACATTGTGTGAAACTATTTCTCTCTCGCTTTGCGAAATCAAAATTTTGAAATTCGAAAAATTGCTTTATATAACCATTGCAACGAATGTAACTATATTGCAATATCGTCTGAAATATAACCGACCCTAGAGAACAAAACCGCGACAACTAATCTAATTCGTGAAGTCACACAAATTCAAATCATATCGATTTCACCCCCCCCCATACGTTCTATTCTCTCTCTTTCTATTTCCAATAAACAAATTTCGTCATCAATAAACAAATAAATAAAATATCTGAATCATTTCAGACTCGATTCAACTTTTCGAGTCAGTCAAATGCATTTTGATCTAGGCATCGATATAATTCACCGAACGGGCATCTCGCCGAAGACGCCAATGTAAAATAAGGTAGTAAATCTCATCTGGTATATGCACGGGCCTCACCCCTCTTAAAAAAACATACCTTACGTGGATAAAAATCCAATCCATGTAAGTAAATATGCGACGAAACCTTATCGTAACAAATATAGCAACAAAAAACCGCACACATACTCTCCAGCCATCTTCATTTGCGTACAGATGGGTTTACCAAAGATGGCAGAGGCATCTGCATATGTTGAGGGTCTTTTGATAGGTTTTCACTTGTTGCTTCGATTGATTTGAGGGGGGGGGGAGGTGAAAAGAACGATTGGTAAATAAAGACGAGTATGGGGATAAGTCCTCCTGAAAAGCGAGGTAGTTTCTAGAGAAATATTCCCTTTTCCGAATTGATCCAGAATACATTACATTATTCATAGACAAATATATGTATATATATATATATAACCCAATGGCTTGCGTGGTTAGAAATAAGGATGGTGGAATTTTTTTTTCAAAACACTCTTGAAATTTTAAAAGCGGTTGTAATACGAGCAAGCCTATCCTTCAATGAACACTGAGTACTCCAACGTCTTCCTCTTCTCTGTTTTGAAGAGTATATATATATTGCATTTCTTCTAAGGCGTCTTCGGGTAATATTGATTTTTATAGGTTTTTATCTGTATTAGGAGTTCTTAAAAGAAATCTTTTTTTTTTCAATAAAAGGAGGATGAAAAATGTATTTCTTGAGATAAGTTTTGATTGTGGTGAACGACGGATTGGAGTGAAATGCTTTTTTTTTAATATTTACTTGTTTGTTATACGAAGAATGTGCGAAACTGTGATACAGTTTGCTAAAAGATCTACGAAATATAGAAGCCGGAGTTGTTTCTAAGAAAAATGTTTAGACTATATTCTGAGAAATATGGATGTATATATTTTTTTTTTTGGTCTTGGAGTATGAAAAAAGTACAATACGTATTTCATTGCAATCGTTTCATTGTCGATGTGTTAAGTTACATTTTTGTGATTCAAATGTATTGGATTCTTTAAAGCATTGGTTTTTTGACTTAGGATTCTATTATATTTTTGCGACTATAATGGCTCTTTTCTGTAAGATTGTCTAGCCTCAAATCAAATTCTAAATAGTTTCTCTGAAAAAAATATTATTCGGGCCTTATAGATACACATTCTAAATTATATTATTTTTTTAAAATAGAGAGAAGTATATATATTTTGTGTTACATTTTCTTTCAATTCCCTTAGAACTTGTCGTGGTAGCCTAGTTGCTATGGTTACGAACCCGTGGACGGAGTGTCATGAGTTCTTGTCCCACTGAAGACCCGCTTTTTACAGAGGCTGAGTCACATTAAATCCGTCGTACAGTAGAACGTCTATTATCCGGATCAATTGGGACCGGACATCGTTCGGATACGCGATTATTCGGATAACCGAAAATCGAATGTGATCCATGCAGTATATGAAACAGGAAACTATAAGAATATTGAAAAACATCACATGCGGGAAACGTGCTTGAAGAAAAAACAAAATAGGTGCAAAATGTCTCAATTTTACCTTGATTGTGGAAAATAATCACTCATTTTTTGCTGTACCATTGTACACCTTCGGGTTTTCGCTGCAACGACTGATTCTCTTGAGCAGCAGTTGAGTAGGACAGCACTCTGATGGTTGTTTGTACCACTCCATATCTGTCTCTAACGCAGAAAAACGCGTCAGCATTTGATGGATCCTTGCTACTTTCGTCTTCATCCGTTTCATCGTCGACAGGGTCGGATTCTTCTTGCACGGAAGTCACTATCTCGTCATCATTTAGTATTTGAAATCTATTGCCTTCTTCATTGCATGCCATCCAGGTTTCTACATCGACAAAACTCAATAAAAGAGCACGTATACACCCCTCACTTGGAAACAAACTGACCTATTAATCCGCGCAGATGTTTACCAAATCACACAACTGAAATTCCCCAAGCCTCACCCATCGCCTCACCATGGGTTTTCCGTCACTTTTTGGCCTCACGCGAAACAACTGTTGAGCATTGCATTGTTCGAAAACGTATCCGGATATTTGACGCTCCGGATAATAAACGTTCGGATAAACGACGTTCTACTGTACTTCAAAGTCCTCCATTTGGACTGGAGGTGAAAATGTGGAGAGCAGGGGCCAGCTCAGATGTCGTCCTCGTATCTTGACTGAGGTTCAAAGTTACGAGGTTCGTTCCAATAGCCTTTGTATTGGTTCCAAGTGTATCACTAATTATCAACGGATCAGTCTGTTCAGTTTAAGAACCATTAGGACAATATTCCCCTCGATATATTAAGCTACTTGACAACCAATAAAGCTGACATTTGAGCCGGCAACCAACTTTACATCCATGGCGATATGCTGACGTATGTACTTCGAGGTCCGAAAGATTTAATTTGACAGAATAACGACGTCCAAAGCACTTCGTGCTGTTTCAAAGGGGTCGGGGAAAAAAATAAATCATTCCAAGTTCTTTGGTTTGATTGATTATCTGTTAGACCCAAGAGCTACATCAGATTATTTTGCTTGCTTAGATCCGACACTTCTTAACTTTCCTGGGGTTATTATTTTATAAAAAACCCTTGCTTTGCATAAGAAAAATGCAAGGTAATTTTTATTTTCATGATAATGGCTGATTTGAAAAAATTAAGTCAATTCCTACTTAGGTCAACAAAGAGAAATTTTATTTTAGTTAAATTTAATAAATGAATTAATATTTGGAAAAAAAATTGTTTTTACATCAAGTGTCATCCGCTACAAGTCTAAAAAAATGCATGAATGAAAAAAAAACTATTTGAAGCCAAGAAATAATTCGTTAGAAAAACTTACTGGCGCCATCTGTTGGTGCTAGTTCAAATTTCATCACAGAGATAACACAGAATAAATTTAAAATTAAAAAATAAAATTTAATTAACGAATTAATATTAAAAAAAAACATATTAACATAGTCTCATCCACTACAAGTTTTAAAAAATGTATTTGAACTTCAATGGAAGAAAAAAAAGTATTTTATTAATGATTGAAAATTTGAACAAAATATATACATGTAACTGCCGCTTACGTCATTACTTGGGGTAAGCCAAAAGTAATTAATAGAATCTCGGGGTAAATTATTATATTTAATGACATGAAATAACACAGTTACAAAGGACAGACACTTAGACAATTACAAGACAAACATTTAAAGAAAATAAGTAAAAATATGTAAAGTTTACAAAGTCCAGGATTGGACAACGAAATGGAGAACGCACGCTTGTTCCGATCTAAACTCCCTCTGACGGTACTACAGTGTTTCGTACAGTCACACTTCCGGTCCAAGCCCATATTGTAATGACGGCACCTACATTTCAGTCTTGGAACTATACCGTGCGTTACATACATAAATAAATATATATAGGGAGAGAATGAATTAATTGTAGGAATTGAATGAATGCGAAATGAAATGATATAGTCGTATGCATTAGTAATAAAATATCATGCTTTTCCGACAAGTTTATTTTTATTTTAAGCTAAATGATGATAGCACACACAATTTAAATGATTTGCATTGTTTTCCGTGCAAAAATTAAATGGTTTTCGTATTTTAAATAAAATGTTACAATAAATTTTTGCATAATTAGCTGTTACAGGATTTGGAAAATATTTCGTGTCTTATTTATTTTTCTATATAATTTAAGCTAGCCATTTATTTCTTTAAAACTAGCCATTTATTTCTTTAATTTATTCTTATTTAAACGTTATTTTTTTAATTTTAATAGCAAACTGATTATTTTTGTTTTTTGGTAACTAAACCACAAAATCAAAAATGGAATGGATAAAAGACGCAATGTTCATTCACTTGGATAGTTTTTTGAATTCTTTAGATATGGATACATAAAGTAGATATTCATATAATCATTCTATAAAATATAAAAATAAAATCTAAAGAATAAGTTGTCTGTACAAAACCTCAATAATAAGTTAATTAATTCTTGAGAGGAAGCTTAATTGGTTGTCCAATAAATAAATTACTTTGTAATAACATATTTGATTCTTTTATTACGCAACACTTTGAAGCTATTCTAGGATTATTAGTAACGGGGTTCGTAAGTTTGTACCTTATGACGAGGATGGCCCCTCACTCCCTAAACGGTCATGCCAAGTCCATGCGAGGGCTTAATGGTATCAGGTCTAGTACCCACGACTCCACAACTCTGACCACGTGTTCTCGACCATGACCACTTATATGGTCACACAATTACTAATTAAAGTTGTTGGTTTATCTCTTTATTTTGATTCTAATATAGCTTTATTATTTTGGAATTATAGATTTATTTTCACTTTTATTTCCTTATGGCGCTATAGAAATAAATTCACGAAAACAAA
Source organism: Trichonephila clavata (assembly GCA_019973975.1). Taxonomy (NCBI): domain Eukaryota; kingdom Metazoa; phylum Arthropoda; class Arachnida; order Araneae; family Nephilidae; genus Trichonephila; species Trichonephila clavata. The sequence continues at coordinate 93,755 of BMAO01026404.1, read as the reverse complement.
AATTTTCTTATCTGTTTTAACTAATATATAGGGTTTTCATCATTGCTTAGGTCTCGATAAATTACATATCACAGCATCGCAATAGTTTACAAGTCGTATATTTTTGTTTCCGCCTGTGTAAACAAGATGTGTTAAAATAACAGAAATCGCCTGATTTTATCTCATACAACAATTTTATGAGCAGCATTTTTATATATCCGTAATAGAAGTCTTATATCCACTGCGTAGACTTTATAAATATTGCGCAACTTCTTCGATTTTTTTTATATACCTACGATATATTTTCCTAATTTGTTTATTTAATGATATGAAAAGAAGGAAAAATGAACGCATAAAAGTATCAAAATTTTATGATAAATTTTTTACGCTATTTATAAAGCTGTAATATTATTTACTAGAATTACAAGATTTGAATTAATTATTCACCATTTAATGCCTTTTTTTAAAGAATGTAACTTGTTTTTTATATTCATATCTTGTTTTATTTCATTAAAAAAATTTCATCAAATTCAATAAACTCATTAAAATTTTTTGAAGATAATTTTATGACTTGTTTAATTTCAAGGAAAAATCAAGAATGCTTAAAATAAAATTTAACTGTTCCAAAAAAAATGCAGTTTGTTATTTAAATTAATTCAGCTAATAATGCAATTTTTGAAAATCCGTTCATTATTTTTTATCCATTAATCAAAATTCTAACTTAATTTCTTCTAAGTTATTCACTAAGCCTAATTAATGTTGTAATTTAACTTTTTCATAGGTGCCTAATTACTGTTAGTTAACCTTTTCAAAGGTATGAACTAAGCCTAATGAGTGTTATATAGTTTAGCTTTTCCAAAGTAAACAACTAAGCCTAATAATTCTTCTAACTTAGCTTTTGCAAAGTAAACTAAGCTTAATAATTGCTCATAGGTTTTCCAAAGTAAATTAAGCCTAATAATTGTTCTAAGCTTTTCAAATTAAATATAATTACTAAGCCTAATCAAAACCAAAAAGCTTGTTAGAAGCCATAAATTTTCATTTGAAAGGAATAGTCAACTAGCATTAATCGAATTAAATTTTATCTATTATTTAAAGATAATGGGAAGAAATTAAACTTTAAAACCGAAATAGTTAAAGCAATACGGAATAAAATATATCAAGCTTCTTTTAAAATGCAATGCAGATCTAAAAAGTAATACATCAATTTTTTGAATGAAAGAAATAGTTGTATTCAAATATGATATATAATAATAGCGATGGACAGTAAAAACATCAAAGTTTCTGTTGACAAACATTTGAATAAAAAGGAGCAACAATATTTATATTACATCTCAGTTCAATTCTCCACGTCTTTCGCTTTGAAAGAAGACCACTTTAGTTATAATGCATCCATTCAAGCTACATTACCCGGAACTGGTTGACCAGTGCCTAGCAGTGCGTGGAATTCCGGTTGGTCATTTGTGTGGTCAGTTTGGGAAATTTACATAGAACTGTGATTTGGCTTCAAACCAATGCTAATGATGCGATGAGCCTGATGGGAAATTCATAGAAGAAAGAGGAAATGATTTGACTCGAAAGAATCAAAATGAATCATGTCGTTTGTACGTAATGCATAACATACAAATAATGTATTTCTTTATGAATATGCAGTAATAAGGTGCTGCTTGATTTATTAAATAGCTTTTATAATTCCGATATTAGTGTTCCATTACAAAATTTCTTCATGTTAATAAACACCGTAATCAAATTTGAAAGTGAAATTACGCAAGGAAAAACTGGCAACACACAACTCTTACATTTATGCCCAATTCAACAGATTTCTTTTTATTTATAAAGATATTGCTACATTTTTTATGTTGATAGCATTTTAAAACCCAGAAAGAAATAATATCATCAATGAAAAATGGATTTTTTTAATGATACAAAAATCAAAGTCATGGCCTCACATTTCTTTAAAACACAAATATATTTAATTGAACGATCCATAATGTAGTTGTATCTTGATTTTTTTTAAAATTCCTATTCAATGAAATTTTTCGAATTTCTTATCCATTCGATTGTTTTAAACATCTTTTAATACGTTACAGCTGCGATTTATTTATATTTATCCAAGAATTTTTGCAACTCAGAAAGTTCTCATTTTAAAATGATTTTTAGAATGGAATATTCTACCATCTAAGGTATTGTCATAATGAATTTTTTGTTACATAAAAGCTCCTACATAATTTTTTTTTAAATTAAAGCAAATTATTTTTTATTTTATGAAAAATAAGTTCATATTGACACATTACATACTGAATTCTAAAACCGTTGAGGAGTCTCGTTGGTTTTTTTAAAATTATTTATTTTAATTTTGTCTTTAAAACATTTGAAATATATTATATGAAGCTATTTTCTTTCCTTGTCACATCCAACTACGTTCGGAACCGTGATTTTGAAAAAGCGTACAAACGAATATTTTTTTAATATATAGTGTGACTTAGATTAGAATACACGTATAAAATTATTTTAAGAATATTATTACGACAAAAAAGTATTTAAATGCAATGTTTTGGCAAAAAGGAACATAGAACTATCTATTTTCAAAACATTCTCCTCTTATGAACAATGCTTCTATAATAATAATATTTTGTCTATATATAGCTCCCACCTCTGTACAGAGCCTGGAATAAGATTTTTGATATATATAACTTAGAAATGGAGATTTATATCAATATTTTAATACATCAAAGTGGAGAAATTTTAACAACAACAACAAAAACGCAGTAATTATTTTAGTTGGTAGAAACTCTGAAAATATATGAATTTTTCAGAAATCCTAGTTCAGGTTCTCTGGGGAAGTCTTAGCGTCTTCTATATAAGCAAAATATTATTGTTACAGAAGCATTTTTCATAAAAAGAGAAGAATGTTTTGTAAGTAGGTAATTCTATATTCATTTTTTTTGCCAAAATATTGCTTTTAAAAAATTTCTTATTGTAATGATATTCTTAAGACAATTTTATATGTGCATTCTAATCTAAGTGACACTAAATATTAAAAAATGTATTCGTTTGTACATTTTTTTAAAATCACGGATCCAAACGTTGTCGGATATCTTAAGGTGAAAAATTTTTTTCTCCTATAATCTGTTTCATTCTTAAAAAAAATTAGGAATGCCATTAAATTAAGGGGAAGAGCAAAACATGTTATGTGTTAAATTTTTCCTTCAGAAACGTGTGAATTCTTTTCATGACAGTTTTGCTTATTTAGAGAAAATTCAATGAGAAAAAAGTTTGTTTCCTGCTTCTTTTAGAAGAGTTTTGGGGCAAAAATGCGCCTTTTTAGCGATGTATGAAAAGGAGAAAAAAAAGTAGAGATGAAAATTTTTTTCCCCCTTAAAAAAATTTCTTTAGAAAAATTTGCGGGAAAAAAAAAATTAAAATTTTTTTTAAATAATTGAAGGAAATAAAATATCTTTCTCTGTTCTATATGTGTAGTACGTACTAGTTTGTGAAAACTAAGCATTAAACTGTTTTTCTAATGCAACGTGGTGTAAAAATGCTCTATACCAGCCCTGAGACACAAGAACGTTGGAAGAGTAAACAAAACTTTCCCAGAAAGAAATCGAAAGGATTTTTTTTTTCTAATTAGTTCTAAATGTTATTCTACAGTAGATTAATACGTGATGAGTGTCTGGGAGGAAACATGTAGCAATTTGTAAGGGGGATGATCTTCACAATGATTTTCTGATTGTCAACATTAAGATTACTAACTGACTGCTGCAAAGGATTTAAATCGTCTATCCATATTGAGTATAAGATTGGCAACGGGAGTCATTGTAGCATAGCTTTCCGCTTATTTTGTAGCGCCATTTGCAATGACGAATAATTTATAGCTTTCTGTGACGTTCCGAAAGGGTTTCACTAGAGCATCCTAAACATGTTCGATTGGATTTAAATCCGGAGACCTTGCCGGTCAAATCATGCATTGCCTATTTTCACTCTCCAACAACTATTCGACAGACCAAGCTGAATACAACGTTACGTTCCGTGAAGATTAACTGAGTACACATACGAGGGTTACTCTGAAATTTTTGAGATACTCCTAGGTTTTTAAAGTTAGACTTTAGGAGTGTTCAAAGTAGTCTCCTCCAGCTTCAATGCACTTTTGTAGACGAATTTGTCACAGATTAAATGCCTCGAACCGTTCATTTCTTGGAATTGATGAAAAAAATGCATTTATAGTCAAGTGATGTACCATTATGGGGTCTTAACTAACTGGGTCAACTTTTGAAATAACTTGCCTAGGATAGTATGTAATATATTATCTTTTTTTTATGGAGAGTTGGAGTTAGGTGACATTTTCTGAATCGAGTTAAACTTAACTAAAACAGTAAAGTTGTTTGCTCGATTTGTGACTTGTAAATAGCACGGCTATGCAAGATCAATTTAATGAAAAAAATTATTGTAAAATTGTGAAATGTGGGGTTATAGTATTTAATGAGATGTATTGAAGGGTGACAATCTTCCACTTTTTTAAAAATATGTTAAACATCACTTAACCTAGTGATTTGAAATTTTTAAGTAAGTCTTCGTCACTTGTCTGTGATTTGAAATTAAAAGGTTCTGTATGTTGCCTCTAAATATGACGTTTATAAGAAAACGGCCAATCAAATCCGTACCAAATAAAAAGTTCTGGAAAGAGTACAGTACGTTCCATTTAAAGAAATAACATTGGTCCAAACTATACAGTGGTGGCCAAAATTGTGGACACTTTTTTAAATTATTCCATTTTTCAAGTTTGTATGCTTATAGAAAATGTTACGATGCACAAAATGCAAAATCTTTTATATCATTTTAAAGAAAATTCGATTCTAAATTCAATTCAAAAGAACAAAATGTTAATGTTTCGAATGCAAAAAAAGTTATGCTGCAACAACTATAGATATACACTAAATACTGATGATAGCAGTGAGTTAGTTATCAGTGATTAGGGGAGTTGCCTTTATTTTTGATGTGTAACATCTTTACTCTCGGTTGCTGGATATTTGTTGGAGTTATTTCGTGAAAAGGGACGGAAATGCGTAACAGGAAGTCGGGGGAAGCGCGCGCTGTTTGATTTGACCAATTCAGCGTCTTGGGGATGTCTCTTCGCTAGCCTCGTCGCGGGGTCCAACTGTAGTAGCAATTAAGATGCCCGCCTACCGCACATACCAGCAAGTCTTATTAGACTTCATCCAGAACAAACTTGTGATTCTTACGCTCAAATGTCAAAGTCTCAGGGCTCGTTGTGTGTGAAATCTGAGGATATTTTTATGTATGTGTAAACTATATGTTAACAATTATGTTTCCTGTTAAGCGTCTGACAAAGCTCAACATTCTTAAAAAAAATAGAAGTAACATGGAATTATTTGAATAAATATTTAAGAGCTTATGCATTTTCATACTTTGAGGTTAATTCCTGTCACTGTCAATAAAATATTTTTGTGATTAAAAAAGATTTCTCGATTAAAAAAACTAATTAAGTAAACGGCTATTTTTGATTTTCTCTAAGGCTGCTTGGCAAAGCGGACACATAACATTTCGTGGGCTGAGCGGACACTTTGAAACTCATCGTGGTTTGAGCGGACACATTTTCCCCCCATCTTAGAACAGATTCGATTACCGAATTACAAGGATAAATACATTTTTGCCAATCAAATTTAATTACTTGTATTAAATTGTTAAGATGTTATAGTGCGAATACATTTTAAACATAGCGAAATGTAACAGAAATAAAAACTTTCAGAGAAATATTTAAAAATTAATAGCAAGTAGATAAAAGAAAAATAAATACAAGTAAATAAATACTAACTAAACTTGCATCTTGCGTATTTTACTTCTAGTATTTATTTTTAATTTCTTTCATGAAACTAATTAATTGTATGGCTATTGCACCTGTACTAATATTTATTTGACTCTAAAATACAGTTTTCCACACAAAATGCCTGAAATTCGTTCATAACTTTCATTATATTGTTACTTAATGTTAATTTTTAAATATTTCTCTGAAAGCTTTTATTTATATTACATTTCACTATGTTTAAAATGTATTCGTACTATAACATCTTAACAATTTAATACCAGTAATTAAATTTGATTGTCAAAAATGTATTTATCCTTGTAATTTGGTAATCGAATCTGTTCTAAGTGGGGGTGGGGGGGGGGAAATGTGTCCTCTTAAACCACGATGAGTTTCAAAGTGTCCGCTCAGCCCACGAAATGTTATGTGTCCGCTCCTGCCACGCCACCTTCTCTAATATTTCTAATTTTTAAGCATGCGCTTGACGGTGTCTCTTCGCTACCCTCGTCTGGGGGTCCAACTGTAGTAGCAATTAAGACGCCCGCCTACCGCACACACCAACAAGTCTTATTAGACTTCATCCAGAATGAACTTGTGATTCTTACGCTCAATTGTCAAAGTCTCAGGGCTCGTTGCGTGTGAAATCTGAGGATATATTTACATATGTGTAAACTATATATTATTAATTATATTTCCTGTTAAGAGTCTGACAAAGCTCATCATTCTTAAAAAAAAAAATAGGAGTAAGTAATATGGAATTATTTGAATAAATATTTAAGTGCTTATCATTTTCATACTTTGAGGTTAATTCCTGTCACTGTCAATATAATATTTTTAATTGTGATTAAAAAATATTTCTCGATTAAAAAAAACTAACTAATTAAGTAAAGGGTATTTTTGATTTTCTCTAATATTTCTAATTTTTAAGCATACGCTTGACGGTGTCTCTTCGCTACCCTCGTCTGGGGGTCCAACTGTAGTAGCAATTCAGACGCCCGCCTACCGCGCATACCAGCAAGTCTTGTTATTTTGGTAGTCGCATACATTTCTCCGAATCAAACAGTTGAAAAAAATTAAAGATTTCCTGCATTTTGTATTTTTACCGTATACCGAAGGCGGTTCTGCTCTTTTAAAAAAAACTATCACTCGCTTCCCATGATTTTGAGAGGTGATTTTAACGTTAACTTCAGTTTGCCAGAAGCTCATAGCTTTTCTGAAAGATGAACTCAAGCTCGAAATGAACACTAATCGAAATGCTTCGACAGCTAACAGTGGTACTGTTATTGACGCCATTTTTCAACGACTTTTAAATACTTTGAAATCACAAGTATATGTGTCATACTTTAGTTTTCATAAATCTATTGTCTCCGCTCTTCCCAAAATTGAACAATAATAAATATTTTTGATAAAAAACTGCATTACTCCTTGTGTTAATTAAATAAAATTTTCATTAAAGATACAATCATTCGATAGAAAATTATTTCCAGTCATAACTGATTCATTTCTTTCAGGATTAAAGTCACTATTGCGTATTTACCATGATAACAAGTCAGATGTTACACATCATATGCGACTATTGTAAGACTCGTTTCTTTTTTTTTTATTACAGCTTCATATTCATGTTTCATTAAGCTGAAAATAGTCTTAAGCTCTTCCTTTATTATTGCATGATGCCAAGAAGCATTATATCCTCAATTAGTTTGTTTTTATTTCATGTGTACCTCTTTCGGTCAAGAGTTTTCAAACGGTGCCATAAGTTTTCGATAGGATTGAGGTCAGGACGGTTTCCTGGCCAGGACAGCAACGCAATGATCTTAGAACGATACCAGTCTTTCGATTATCTTACTGTGTAGCAAGGTGCTGAATTTCAATGAAAAATAAAGGAAGAATTGTTGGTAAATAGATCCCAAATCGAAGGTAGGAGTTTGGATTCTAGAATGGTGTCAATGTGTTTTCTGACATTCAGTGTCCCATTGATGATATGAAGATGACAGATACCATCTGCTGATATGCATGATCAAATCATAAAACTATGCGAGTACTTCACAGTTGTTTGGATGCACTCAGGATGTAGAATTTCTCCTATTCTGCGTCTTACCTATTTTCGGTCATCACTCCCGTAAACGATATCTTAGTTTCATCCCTTCATATAACTACAGAACACTAACCATTTGTTCAATTAATGTGCTCCTTTGACTACTGTAATATTTTTTGACGATGCTGTAAATTGAGATATGGTTTTTTTCCATGGAATTCTACCTCTTAGTCGAACGTCTGCTAATATTTTCCTGCTAGTTTTTGAACTGACAGAAACACCAACATCATTCAAATAACTTCTGAGGTCGTTAATGAATTCTAAATTGGAGGTATTATATTTTTGTTCTTCTGTCATTAGTAGGTGGAGTCCCTCTTTTCCCGTCTAATTTTTTTAAAAATTAGCCTCCTGACATCTTAAACAAAACTTTCAGTCTCCAAACGTTGTCACAGAACCACCCACCTAATTTACAATTTTAACATACGAGAGACTACTTTCTCATAAACAATCTCTAGGTATCTAATAGACTCCTTTATTTGATGCCATTGCTTTTTGACTAAATATCATTGCTGTGCTGGCTAAGAACCAGTCCTGTTCTCAATGCTATCGAAAACTTGTGGCACCATTTGAAAACTCTTGACCGAAAGAATGAAATAAAAACAAACTAATTGAGGATATAATTGTTTCCTGGCATCATGTAATAATAAAGGAAGAGCTTAAGACTATTTTCAGTTCAATGAAACATCGATGTGAAGCTGTAATAACAAATAAAGGCTACTTCACTGAGCACTGATAACTCACTGCTATCATCAGTATCTAGGGTATATCGATAGTTATTGCAGCATAACCTTTTTTACATTGCAAATATTTACAATTTGTTTTATGTATTGAATTTAAAATCGAATTTTCTTTAAAATGATATACAATACTTTGTATTTTGTACAACGTAACCTTTTCTATAAGCATACAAGCTTAAAAAACATAACAGCTTTAAAAAGTGTCCGCAATTTTGGTCACCACTGTAGGTAGCAGTAGTCTAGGCGTCGTGCCATGAGTTCGAGCCTAGTACTGCTGAAGACCCTCCATGCAGAGGAAGCCGATGCACTTACAAAATATAGATACTCAAATATCCTCCCGTTGATGTACCGTGGAAGTTAGAAGAGAGTTAACCAACTCAGATGTCGTCCTCATCACTTAACCATGGCTCAAAATGACGAGGCCCGTCACCAAAAGTCCTCGAGGAGCTGAATAGTGCCACGTTTATTTTCACTCCCTCCCATACCATATGTAGTAAAATGGAAGCCAAAGTTTAAACACTTAAAAAATACTTTTATCTTCTATACCATCCCCCTATTTCATTTTTTATTCACTCTCGAGCAACTATTATCATCACCGTACTTCATATAAAAACGAGCTCACACCGGGACGAATTGGTTACACTCGACAGCCCTTCCCCCTCCCCTCAAAAATCTCTTAACGACAAACGGTAGAGGTCTATAAATCATGAATTTCCAACCGTCGTACCCCAGATATTTTTTTCCATATACAGTAGAGGTATATATGTTCAATTTGACTTCCGTGTGCGGTTACGGTTTAGAAAAGGGAATGGGGGAAGCCCTGGTTTCCGTCTTTTGTTGGAAATTGCGGAGTTTATCTTTTGACTTTTCACATTAGATGAGGTTTGACTCTGTTCTCCGAATCGTTTGGGGATTTGGAATACAGAGACATAAGTTACAAATTATCGACCCATCCCCATTTCTTTAGAATATTGAATTTCTATTGAGAAGTTTTATACATACCCTACGAAAAATAATATAAATATGTAATTGAATAATTTCATGTAATAATGAATAAAATTTTGACTAACACTAAACGATACGATAAAAATATTTTGCATTTACATAACCATCGGCGATATTTAGAAACCATGGTTTTAGGCATGTGATGTTGAGTCGTTAGTTCGAATACTGTTTATCAATGGAATATATTCTAAAGAAACAATAAGGATGCTTCATGTAAAATTGTGAACTAGACTTCAAAGTCCTCACATAGCCTGGTAATGGGATACAAATACATATATCGTTTTAGTTACATGGGTGAAAAGTACAAAGTCAGTCCTCAACAACATCCCCTGTCTGTCTAGGGGACTCGACCTTATTTATAACAAAGAAGTTAACATTTATTTATATCATAAAAGCTAATTAAATAATTAGAAAGTTAATAAATAAAATATGTATTTTTTTATAAATTATTAAAATGTAATAATTATAACTTATAATAAAACATTAAAAAAATTAGAAAACAAATCTCGGAAGAAGTTCTAACATGAAGTTAAAAAGACAGTCGAACCTCCATATAACGAACCTCTGTTTTACGAATTTCTCTATTTTGCGAACTTTTTCTTGGAACTGAGAGCATATTACAATTTTTTTCCCGAAAAATAGCCTCCAAATAGGGAAGTGCATTTTTTATTTAGGGAACTTTTCTTGCGATTCGTACTTTTTTCTTTGTATTTACAAAATATTTCAGGACATTTTTCAAATTAGCCTCTCTTTTAGCACATTTTATGGGGAACAATGATCTTGAACTCATTCTACCAGATGCCTAACTCACCTAGAGCAATTAAATTGCCATAGTTCATTTTAATTCATAGATTTCATCAGTAATTAAATTAAAGGATGCATGCGGTAGTGAATGCTAAAAATTTCTGGTTCTAAAGTAACGTACGTTTAAAATTACTCGTTGGTTTAAAATTTAAAAAAAATGTTAAATTCATAGAGATTTAAAATTTTTTTTTACAGTTGTAAATACAGTGTTTTCCTGAACAATATATTTTTTTTCTTCTCGTTTTCCTTGCAGATTTCTTTTTGATGGGTAAGATATATAAAATGAATAAATGCTAATTTTCAAAAAAAGTGTGAATAATTATTTTTTAAAAAAATGATATAGTGTTTATGAATTTAAAATTTGTTTCAAATGGTTCCTAAATTATATTAAAATATGAATATCTATTTAATGAATTTTCCACGTAATGAACTTTTTTTAGGGATTTAGAGACTTCATTAAACAGATGTTCGAATGTATATATAAATAATTTTAAAAAATGGACTGTGAAAAGTAATATTTTTTATTTTATTTTTCGGAGCAGTTCCCTCCACACTACTGTTTTCCTCCAGGTGTCGCCACTTTTTATAGGTATTCATGTTTAGGAGCATACGCCACTGGAACAATAACATTCAATAACATAAACAATAAATTTTACCACAAAAATTACAGATTACTCATTATATAAGTCGATTATACCTCTGTCAATTGACTTTTCTAGCTTAATAGCTAGAAAACCAATTACGCTAGCTTTGATATTAGCTATTAAGCTTTTCTAGATTAATTTTGGAGCTTAGAAAATAATTTCTTTTTCTAGAATTTCTTTTAAGAACAGATATATTTTTTTTCTCTTGTGTTAAGGTATCCGACTACTGGCGACAACTTTTTTTTTGTAATGGAGATATGGGGATTTTTGTTGTTGTTTTTAGATTTGTTTAGTACATTTGTAGAAAAATAGAATAAATTAAGAAGAGAAAAAGAAATCATTATTACTAAAATGGGAAAAAAATTGGTTCTTGTAAAAATGTACAAAAAATAACATAAACGAGGCCCATTCTGTACCAAAAGTTATAAACAGATTTTCAATTTTTCAATTCTGATGTGTTGCTATGTTATTTATTTTTAAATGACCTTCAGGATAAAAGATATTTTAATTTTTACATAGGCTACAGCACTTCACCTTAGTTATTATATGTGAAATTGCTTAAAAAAAAACAGTAATTGTATTAAAATAAGGGACTGCAAACTTTGTTACCCAACAGTGATTGGTAAATCTGTTTGTGTGTGAATGTGTTAAAACACTTCTTCTATTATACACAAACAATTTCACACATTTAACTATTTTCAAAACTTTTTTAACCTATCGCTGGCCCTGTTGAACATATTTAAAAAAAGGGCACATTTTGAGAGAAACGCGTTTTAAAGTCTGACATCTTGTTTAAAGTAATGGCATCTGCTTTTATTGAAACATTTGTAGTTTTTGTTCTAGAGAACGGAATATAATAAACTTGGTATTTTTTATAAAGCTAATAAGATGGCCTATAAAATAAAATCGTATAAAAATTTGTTAATCATTGGCAATATTCACAATTTTAGGGTAGTCGAATACATTAACTAAAAAAGATTCTAGAAAATTCGATTGTCTTCTAGTTTCGGATTTCTAGATATTTCCATAGAATTATGTTATTTTATTTCTAATAATAAATTATTATAATAATAACATCCGATCATTGTTTATATGGTGAACTTCAGATATACATTTCTTTCTCACCTTGTGGATTCTACTTAAAGTTTCTATTAATCTTTTGAAAATACTACTCGAGAGTGACATAGATTCAAACCAGCTAAAAATAAAAGAAGGTTTTCTTCCAAAAGAATTAAAATTATTCTATTTAAAGAAAATAATATATTTATAATAATGAGACTATGTATATGTTCAAAGTGACTTCGTTTAGTTTCATTGTCGGGGAGTTTGAGCTGTAGTGTAATGAGCCCTGAAAATTACTTCATTACTGAGTAGCGAGATGGATCATTAAACTATTTTTATTTATAAATTAATTTGAAAAAAAAAAGATTAAATTCATTATTAATAGTTCTAATTTTCACAGCCTTTCACTGCAGAAAAGTTCAAAACCGGAACAATGTTCTTATATCTTCAGAAGATCGTCTCCCGGGTATGGCTGTCCCCACAACCCCCTTCTCAGGTATCGTCCAAGATCACTCGAGAGGCTACTCCACAAACTCTGCCACTCCGTCTTTCAAAGATCATCGCAGTTCGTTTCTCTTGGTCCTTGGGGTGCGGCTACTCCCGCAACCTCTATCGCTTGTGTTAAAAAAAAGAAGGGGAAAAAATGATGGGAAAAACACTTGTCACCTTTCAGTCGACTCTGTAATTCCTCTGGGTGGCCCTCTTTCACGCCCAAATAATCTCTGGCGAACGCAGCAGATCTGCACACGGCCCTCCTCCTCTTCGTTACAAATCCTTTGGTTCTTTGAGACAATAGGCCGGTGCGACTGAGATTACCTCCGTCACCGTACCTCGTATATCAATGGAGGGTCTATCAAACAAACTTTCACTTTGAAACTGGATACGTCCTGGGTATGTCTTTATCACGACATGCATGTTACTCGCGTCCTACGTGAGCGAAGTAACGAAATAAAATAAACTGTTCAACAGGAGCAAAAAATTATAAGCATATGAAAATAAGAAATATTTCTGTAATAAATATTAAATTTTTACTTTGAGCATATTATTTTAAAAACTAGTACCATTGATGTGTATAAAACTTTATATAATAATGTTATGTGTCACACTCTTTAAACCCTACCTAATTTTAGTGTTACATGTATTTCGAAATATATTTGAAAAATATTGAAAATTAAAAAAAATAAATAAGCAAAAAATATAATTTTTTTTTATTTTATAAAAAAAAATATTTTATTATTCTATGTAAGTTAAAATAGCTACAGTGTAATACGAATATATTTAACTTTATAAATCAAATTATGGCTTGTAATTAGAGCTACTATTTTAGAAAATATGCTCAACGAAAAAATTTAATTAATATTTATTATTTTCATATGCTTTTAATTTTTTAAATTGTGATTATATTGTAAATATTTTATACATTTTGAAGCCTTATTTCATTATAAATAATGTGTAAAAGAATCGAACTATTTAACTTTAACCTAAAAAAAATGCATCTAATCGAAAATTGTTTAAATTTTCAGCTTTCAAGACCAAGTTAACACCCCTGAGACCCCATAAATATAAAATTAGATATTAGAGAGGTTTACTGGTAGTGAGTCACTCGTATTTACAAAAAACAGAAAATCCCGTTAGAGGAACGAAAGATCAATTATGCACACTCCTGTGTTATAAATTCTCTAATTAATTATAAGAAAGTAAGCCCTGAAGTGTAAGTATATTTACTTTAAGGGACATCACACACACACACACACACACACACACACACACACCACACACACACACACCACACACACACACAACAGAGACGACGTGTCGGACTTACACACAAATTTTTATGCATCCTCACCAGGGACGTCATAAGGCATGGGCCAAATGGGCCCGGTCCCACTGCCTCGGCCACAATGGGGACCTTGTCTCGTTCTCGACTCAGCCTTAATAAGATCACGATTCTAATGATTTCTACAGTCAAATGTTATTCCCGGTTGTATTTTCCGAAAAACTGGGAATTTCGGACGATATGTCAACTGGCTACATGTGATGATCATCGCCCATATATGGGCCTAGGTCTATCATCATACACCATCATTACTCATTCAGTCAAAAAGCGGCAGTCGGTCGGTTTGGGCGATTATAAGTCATACACATTTATTTGTTTCTTGATATTATTTTAAAGAGTTTTTGATAACGTATGTACTGTCTACTTTTAAGGGTCATAGGTGGGGCCTGCATTTGTGTAGGGGCCCAGTGCCTATTTTTACCTAGGGTTTCAAGAAGACTTAAGAGTCCCTGATTTTTAGAAAGAACAACAATTTTGTGCCCCAATTCTCTCTCACACTAAAAGAGTTCATTTATAATGTTCAGTTTTCAATACTGACTACTTTATTATTTTTTTCGAGGAATAAAATAACACAAAACTAAATACCAATTGGAGTTCAAAGTCCTGGTATGAAAATTAGATGCCCGATGATCTTTATTACTATTATTTCAATATATACGGGAATATTCAAGACAAAACGGCTTTTATAGTTCTTACAAATGATAGAATTATAGATGAATAGGAATCTTTTTTTTTAAAAATTATCTTCTTTTAAAATTAAGGTAATAAAAATTTCAGACATTGTAAATAAGAGAAGTTCATAATTGGTCGATATAGAGTTACTTGAATTGGCTTAAAGGAGCTAGTTGGACGTATGGAATAATCTTTAACAAAATGAGCCAAATCCCGACTTACTCCATTTTTAACTCAAAAGAGTAAGGGAGTGTATAATTTTTATTCAACCCTCCCCATTCCTTCCGCTGTTCAACTTGAATAAAAACTGAAATAAATGCGAAATGCAGGGACTGTTTGAAAAGCTGAGGGGGAAGGGGGGCGATTACTACTGCGGCATGCCAGAACAATAGAGAGAGGGATTGCTGAGAGAAATCGGGAATAACCTCAACTTCCGTAGAATTACGTAGATCGTTTGGCGAAGTAACGAGCGATGATTTTTCTGCGGGGGTAAGGGGCTTGTGTAAACACTGCCTTCAATGTTGAGGGTGGTAATGATCCTTTGGAAACGCTTAATCTTCTTTTGGATGTTACTCCCTCCTAGGGACGTGTGGAATTATCGTCTGTCGCCCAGGCGTTAATGGACGTGGTGCATTTTTTTTTAATGTTTCCTCACCCTCGGTAAAGCTGGCTTTTGTTCGTGAAAAATCGTCTGCTTCTTATTGTATTGACCTGACTGATGTGGTTCTTATAACAGCTGTCTACCACATTAAGTCAGTAAATAAGTGTGGTTGTATAATGATGGTGGTGGATTCATAATGATGTATTATTAGGAAATTATGCTGTGTAGATATGGTTCATCACGAAGAAGCGTGTATTTGATATAATTTTGATTATAAAAGTTTTGTTCCAGGGTACTTTTTAAAATTTATATGTAAGTTATACCCCTTTTTCACCAGAAATTCAAAATTTTTGCTCTTATATTGGTTGGTTCATTTCGCATTATTTCATTTTTTTCGAGAGTGATTCTCTCTCCCAGTGGCGCACACAAGAGGGGGATGTCCCAGGGGTCCGGACACCCCCAAAGCCCTTGAGTTTTTTTCGATTGATGATAATCCTATACATATGTATTGTAAAATTTATTTAAGTACTTGTAATTAACAATTTATTTTATTAATTGATGCTAATTATTAATTCAACAATTTATTTTTTACTGTTTTTTGTTCACAAAATCAGAAGAACTAATTGGTGTTATCTTGAGGTATGATACGAGTGGGAGGACTTTCGACCATGGACCCCACTTTTGAAAAATTTCTGTGTGCGCTACTGCTCTCTCCCTCTTTTTGTGTAGAGCCTGTTTTCATTTAACAAAGTTTGTCATGGTACCTCCTCCTCGTGTTGGTTGAAGTGGAGAGATCACTACTCGTTGCAGTTTTTGGGGAATCCGAACCCAGTATGGATGGAGAAGCCATTGAATTGGCCTCAAAATGATTACAAACAGGTGTTCGAAATAATTTACTTGGTCTCAGGGGTGTTAACTTTTTCTGGAGGGCTGAAAAAATTAGCAATATTCAAATACATATAACTCTTTGAAATTAAAATTAAATAATTCTAATATTTTACACATTATTTATAAAGGAAAGGGGCTTCAGAAACATGCAAAATGTTTAAAATATAATCATAATTTTAAAAATTATAAGCAAATGAAAATAAGAAATATTTTTATAAGAAATATTAAGTTTTTTACGTTGCGCATGCTATTTTCAAAATTAGTAGCTTTAATTACTAGCAATAAGTTGATTTATAAAGTTAAATGCATCCTTATTACACCGTACTAATTTTAAATAAATGGAACAATAAATTATTTTTTTTAAGAAATAAAAAAAATTATATATTCAAAAAATTTTTAAATTTCAATATTTTTCAAATATTTTGAAATACAAAAGATATATTATTCTTAATTTACTAGGGCTTAAAGAGTATGATACAATTTATAATTCTATAAAGTTTTATACATCAAAGGCTACTATTTTAGAAAATAGCGAGCGCAACGCAAAAATTACTTAATATTTATTACAAAATTATTTCTTATTTGTATCTGCTCATAACTTTTAAAATTAGGTTTATATTTCAAACATTTTGTACTTTTTTGAAACCATAATCCTTTGTAAATAACGTGTAAAAGATTCGAATTATTTAATTTAAATTTAAAAGAAGTATACCTGTTTGAAAATTGTTTATATTTTCACCCCTCGAGACAAAATTAACACTCCTGAGACACCTTAAACGTTATCAATGAGTGCGATATAAGAACAATACCAAAAAAATACATAGTACTTATGAGATACAACCCCTGAAATAAAGTAGCTACGCAATTATAACTCAAGAACTAAATTAATATTGCAATATTATCCATAACAGCTACTACTATATATAATCTCTATATTATAATCTATTTCACTGTCTATTTATATACTATTTGGTAGTGACGTTGATTTGTGGAGTGGAGTTGTTCTAGTTCAGTTGTATTCAAACTGTGTTCCATGGAACCCTGGGGTCCCCCGAGGCATACCCTCGCCCATGTGTCACAATAAAAATTCGAAAAGAAAATTATAAATATGAATGCTAAATGGGTTCACGTTCTCTATGAAGGTTGTATGATTACAAGTATCTATAGCTCATCCCAGTCATTAAAACTGAAAAATTATTAACACAAAATATATCTTTATTTTGAAATATTTCTTAAACTTTTATTATAATACTAAATGAATATTAAAACATTTTTTCGTTATATGTACTACCTAATAAATAGGGATTATTCTATTATTTAAAATATCAGATTCCACGAAGTAATTTCATACTCGTTAGCACAATGTTTTGCAAAAGTAAATATTTTTCTAATGGAAAATGTAGCTTTTTTCATTTGTGGTGGTGGTGGGGGCGGGAACACCCAACTATTATGAAGAAGAGCTAACAATTTATCGACTTATTATTGAATTACGTTCAACGTTAATAATTCAAAGTTAAAATCTAAATTTCAGCAAGAACAGCTCCAAATTTTAGTATGCTAATTTATACAAAATATGCAATATTTTGCTGCTATAAACATTTTGTTTAGAGCAGCTTGACAAACAAAAAATTTGTTCTAATTAAAGGTGTCAATTTGGCTTAACGGTCTCGGGATGGGCCATTGTGTTACAAGTTGTTCATACAAATATGTACAATGGCGTTATTACTCTGTCAGAAGGATGTAATATTATGAATAATATTTATAGTAAAAATATTACTAAAATCACTCACTGTTCTTTCGGAAGAAGTTTTTTAATTTGAGAAATATGTGGGTTATATATAAGGACAATTTTATAATTTGCTGATTGCAACTAAATTAATTTTACATTTTCTCTATTCTTATTTGCCAAAAGCTAAGGATTGCTTTCGCTATACATTTTAAGATGATAGTTTGTAAATTAGGTCGGTAAATTCGAATAATTTTTCAATTCTTAGTTCGACTTGTATGACTGTTTGGTTCAATATTCAATCAAAATATTTTTTCAATAAATCAACTGATTAAACTTAGTTGCGTTGAATTTTAACAAATATAATTATAGTTATGATATAATCATGAAAAAAAATTTTGCGCACAAAAAAATATTAAGAATTATTTTGTAGCTTTGAATGGGGAAGAGCGAAATGAAAACTAGATAAACTTATTAATTATAACTGAAAGTACAATAGTCTTTTTGTTTAATTTTAATATTTTTATTTGATTGATTGTATTGCGGTGATTTTATGCATTTATTGAGCATGGACATATGGAAAAAAAGTTAATTCCATTGCCAACAAAATTATTGATAATATTAATATAATTTCTTTACTAATTGGAATCTGAGTAATTAAAAACTTAACTTTTCTTTACAAACAAAAAAATCCCGAGGTGCCCTAGTGATCTTTTCCTTTTCCCACGGGGTTTACTGTCTTTGGTAAACACGGGCTTCACGAACCCGGGGTACCCTAGTGATCCTTCTCTATTTTCGACCCTCTTTCTTGTCATTCAATTCATTCTTTCTTTCTCTCTTCCCGTCTAGACCACAGATATTAAAAAAATGTTTGGCGCAGTATAGCCGAAATCGGCTCTTGCGCCAATAAACCCCAAAATCACTTACAAACAAAAAAAATCAAAACAATTTTTTATACTAAAATATCTATGACTTGCTTTCTTCAGTCTCGCAGAACAAAATTATCAAAGTGACAACTTAATTTCAGTATATGCTACATAACAATGACTCCGCGGGAGGACTTGTACATGTGGTGAAGGGGAGTTGATCATCAACTTATTCAGACACTCTCCCACTTTTAAAAGGGGAGGGTATAAAAAGTGGGAGGAAGAGAGGAGATTGACTGGGAACGTGCACCGACATCACGCCCTCAAGTGGACTTAATTTGCGACACGCGCCGACGTATTGGAAAAGTTAAGCAACGGATGCTGGGTTTATGTTCCGCGGTGGGCAATATGAAAGTGTATTGTATCCATATTTTTATCTTCCTTCTTTCCCACCGATTAGAAGATTGGTGAGCCAGACAGAAAAATGGACTTTTTTTGTCGTAAGAGAGAGAGAGAGAGAGAGAGAGAAAAGAAAGAAAATAAAAATAAATATGACTGTCAGCTCTGTTTAGTAACAAGCGATAAACTGATTGTAAAGGACCCTTTTAGGGCCCTGTCCTCGAATATGGAGTAAGGTATTGTTAAAAAACAACCTATTTTATTCCCTTGAGAAAAAGAAAATTCTAAAATATGTATGCAAGTTGAAGTAACGCATTGATATTTAGGTGAATGATTACATTCCGAACCAGACTTTTGAAAAGCGTATAAAAATGTATACTTTTTCAATTCTTACTATTAGCTCTCTCTATATATATTTATTTCCTTATTTATATATATTTATCTTGTTCAAATTTTCAATCGTTAATGAAATACTTTCTATTCATCCAATCAAGTTCAAATAAATTTTTTTAAACTTGTACTGGAGGACACTGGATGTTAATACAGTTTTTTCAAATATTAATTCATAATTAAATTAAATTAAGTAAATTAATTACCGGTTTTCGTCTCCAACTTAGATTCGACTCCATTGTTCTAACAATGCAACTGTTAAAACAATGACAAAAGTTGGGGTCGAAAACCAGTTTTTCAGCCAAACTGGGTGTACATTGTTACAACAAAACAGAGAAATCATACTCTTTTTTTTTTCAATTCCTATTATCAGTTCACTCTCTTCCTATACTATCATGACTATAGTTATCTTAGGTTTATAACTATTTTGTGTATATTTTTGAATTACACTCCGGCCACCGTAAATGTAACACCAAGAAAGACGAGATAGCACAACAGAATTTATTTTGTAGATAACATGCTGACCAAGTATCAAATGATTAAATTTATAGACTTCTGTGAAGTGTGGTTCCTGCCAGAATCAGTAGCCAGAGTAGCCACCATTATTGGAGATCACCGCTGCCACACGCCTCGGCATTGATTCAAAGAGACTTTGGATGTGTTCTTGGGGTACAGCGGACCAAGCAGCTTCCACACGTTGTCAAAGTTGATCTGGTGTGGCAGCTGGGGGTGAAATCTGGGTCAATCGTTGAGCAATCATGGACCACATATTTTCTATCGGCGAAAGATCCAGAGAGCGAGCCGGCCAGCGAAGCAATTCAATCTGGTGATTGACGAAGAACCTTTGGAAAATACGTGCCACGTGTGATCGTGCATTATCCTGTTGAAATATGGCTGTGGCCAAGCCCTGAAGGTAAGGAAGGACAACTGGTTCCAACACCTCGGAGATGTAGCGCTGGCTGTTTAAAGTACCAGCAATGCGTACTAGAGGAGTGCGAGAGTGATATCCATTACCGCCCCATAGCATAATACCCGGTACAGGACCAGTGTGGCGTGTTCAGCATCCTCTCTCCACGGTGTCTCCAGACTCGAATCCGATCATCGTGGTGTTGCAGACAGATGCGTGACTCGTCAGTAAAGACAACTTCATTCCATTCTGCCGCCCACATCCTTCTTTCATCGCACCATTGGTGGCGGAGACGTCTGTGGTTCTACGTCAAGGGTAGACCAAATAATGGACGTCTTGCGAACAGACCACTCTGCTGCAAACGGCGTCGAATGGTACGCACAGACACTGAATGATGCGCTACAGACTCAACGTGCTGTGCTATGGTTCATGATGTGACTGAGCGATCCGTCACTGCCATGCGCACAATTTGCCTGTCCTCACGTGAAGTGGTGCACTGAGGTGGATGCGATCGATCACGTCGGTCCGTCGTACCCTCCTGCATCCAACGGTCACATTTCCGCATTACAGTTGTTTGGTTTCGTCCAACACGACTACTTATTTCCCTGAAAGATAATCCACAATCTCGTTAGGCCACTATCCTTCCTCTGTCGAACTCAGAACTTGATCAAAAGCTAATCGCTGTTTTCTACGAGACATAACTGATCGTTTTTTGAAAAAACGTCAAGAAAAACACAATTGCCGAACTTGAAATCGACGAAATCTCCAAGCCTTCAATAGCGCTTTGAGGTGGCGCCACAGGTGTGCGTGATGTGTGTCTGCGCTGAAATTCTAATCATTTGCATATCTCACCTCCACTAATGCATGTTGTAAATTTCATGTTATTTGCGTGCTTCCTTCAGGGTGTTGTATTTACGATGGCAAGCAGTGTATATATATATAATATAATTTTGTTCAAATTTTCAATCGCTTATAAAATACTTTCTATTCATTCATTCAAAGTAGGAAATGACTTAATTTTTATATCGTTTGTTTGATATTCAGTGTCAGTTGAATTAGATGAAACATATACAGTTGTTTTAAGAATGTTGCTAAGATAAAAATTATTTAAATGCAATTTTTTGGCGAAAAAAAAAAAGTGAAGAAAGAATGACATTTTTAAAAGATTCTTCTTTTATGAAAAATGCTTTCATCATTATAACATTTTGCTAATAAATAGAGCCAAGACTTGTATACCGGGGATAAACTAAACTTTTTAAAAAAAAATCACATTATTTGTAGAGATATAATCAATTGAAATAGTAACCGATGTTTCTTGTTAAAGTTTCTCTCTACTGTAATATAAAATATTAAGAAGTTCACTTCTAAATTATATATTTCATAAATTTCAGTTCAAACCCAGTATAAAAGTTCTCTAGCTATATATATAGGTAAAATGCTATTATTATAAAAGCATTTTACTTAAAAAAGGAGAAGAATATTTTGAAAACATGTCATTCCCTTTTCCTTTTTTGCCCAAAAGTTGGATTTAAATAATATTTTACTGTAATAATATATTTAAAATAGTTTTATATATATACTGTAATTCAGATGACACAAAATATTAAAAAAGGTATTCAATTATATGCAATCAAAATCTCTAAAGAACACTTCTAAATCTGCACTTATAGCTAATATAGGCATCAAATACACAAATCAAATGTATATGTTATAATTTTCTCTCCTGAGCTCCTAAAGGTGTAGGAGGATTGGAAGGAACACTAGCCATAGCTCAACAATACAATCTGATTTATTCACAATATTAATCATTCAATCGATTTAGACTAAGAGAAGCACCCAATTAATCACAATGCAGACAATAAACGAGGTAAGCGAGATATGAGAACACTTTAATACAAACCACACTTACTCAAGGCTATAATTTTGACATCTTAGCTATTTAATCTGGCTTTAATCCCAATGACAGTTCATCACCTTAAGTAATTCAACTATCAAACATTAAATGTCCGCTATTCACATTCATAATTTGATTAACATCTGCTACGATAGAAATCTAGTCCATCTCTCTCCTATCTCTCTCTCTAACCTGAAAACCTAGACTATATATAGTGTCTTAATTAAAACAATCACCTTTTCTTTTTTGAAGAGGAATTTTTTAATAAAATAATTTTTAAAGACCAGACATTCCCCAAAAGGATTATTAATAGAAGGAGCGAACCGTCACAATGTTAAATCCAAGCAGTTGTGTATCCAGGGAGCTCAAACCCATCTCATGCAGCAAGAAATTATTAATTTTCACTATAGCGATTGTACTTTAGAGCTTTCTCCTCTACGTGTTTTTAAAAAGAAAACCTGTCTCATAAAAGTAATCAGTGTACGCCGCTGAATTGCAAAAGAGATGCATTTCAGCATATACTAGCTATCTTTTGCCAAATATTATGTCCATAGAATGCCAGTGGTTATGGTTAAGAGCCCGTGGCTGGCATGTCATGAGTCAGATTCCTAATGCCACTGAAGACCTTCAGTGTAGAGGGGATAGGTACACATTAAACCTGTCGAGGCTCAATGTGCTCCCGTTAGTGATATGTGGTGAATAAGAGAGAGATAGGTGTCCTATTCGTCACTTGACTGATGTTCAAAATTATAAAGTCCGTCACCAATAGCCCTCGGTGTTGACAGTTATACGAAGCACATGATCTCTTTTGAGATCTTAATCTCCTTTCTTGGCTGTTCCGGGATAGCATTCGTTCCATGATTTGCCCTATTTTGTTTAAAGTGTTAAAAAATTCTAAACTACAGGATTGCCAAATTTAGAAAAATAAATCTTAAGAGAGGTAGAACCCTTAAAAGCCAGAACGGGAAGCTATATATTGTCTGTGATATTGAGGAAAGATCGGAGAAATTCATTTCTTTTTGTTTTTGTTTTTGTCATTTACATGTAATTAAATTGTTGCCCTGAAGCATCATTTCATGCTCTTTATACCACTCCACAGAATTGAAAGTTCCCATATAATAGTTTTTTTTTTTTGCTTCTTTTTTTATCTGTATTATGTTTTGTTACGCCTGTATTTTCCATTTTATGCCCACGCATGGCTATCACGCAACGATTTCTTAACTTTTTTGCTTGCTCCCCTAATTTTTTTTAGCCGTGTGGTATTTAAAAAAAATGGTAACTAACCCGTTAAAACTTCGAGTGAAACAGAGAGAGGAAATCCTGTGAGCGAAGAAAAAAAGAGCCAAGCAACTGATACAAACTCTCGTGTTGTTTTAAGAGCGACGTCAATGAAACTCTCCTTCACTTACTAAGAGACTTATTTCATATCCGAATAGAAATTTTTAAAATGACGCTTCTAAGTCTGCACTAGTAGCTATTAAAGGCTTCAAATACTAGCTAGATTTACTTTACACCACATTTCCAAATAGCTATACTAAATATAATAGCTATTAAATAAGAAATACTAAATAAGAAATAGCTAGTTAGAACTGATATCTTTAGCAGGTTCGGTACTATCTCTCTTCCGATTTTAAATCTTGAACGCGTTCAAATGTCTTAGACATAAAGGTAGTCGTTCAAAACATCAAATGAAAAGACTCTTTTTGAATTAATTTTTCAGCATGTTTCTCATACATCAGTGAATTAATTACACGAATTACTGAATTAGCAGGATCGAAACAAGGTTCGTTTCTGAAGGAATCCGCAAACTCCACTCGTTCCAGAACGGTTCTGTTCGAATCGAACACATTCAGCTGCAATTGATTCCATTGTCCGCTGAGTGTTTCCATCGCAGTGTCCAATGAAACAGACAATGATATCTCGCTTCGCAGCCAAGAGAAAGGGGTTGAGTGGGTATCAAATACCTGGGGCTTCTCCAATTCGATTTGGAACCATCTCCCTTAATAGGACGGGGTGTACGCTTTGCCGGACAGGCTGCTAACTTCGTTGGGTCGGCGAGGAGGTTATCATAATGGGAGGAAATCACAACTGTGTGGTCTCCCATTATGCATCCATCTATTGTCTGAATGGCGCTAATTTAATGGAAGGTCCTTCGGGGAGGGCTCGTGGTTTTTACGAGCAGGCAGAAAGGGGGCCCTAGCACAAAGTATGAACATGGCACCTTTTTCTGTCATTTAAGCTCTTGGTTTCAAGAAAATAAACCTTTTAAATCAGTGCTTCTTAAACTTTTAAAGTTTGTGACCCAATTTTCAATCAAAATTTTCATCACGCCCCCCTCCGTGCAATAGCAAGCTATTGAATGCAAGAAAAATGTACTATGACGCTAAGGCTATAACACGATTTTAAATATAAACCATACAAATTATTGAGATAAGTATTAAACTTTGTATATAACAAGGCAGTAGCGCAAACAAAAAATTTTCAAGGGGGGGGGGAGGGGTCCATGATCGAGTCCCCCAACTCGTATCATAACTTAAGACAACGCCAATTGATTCTTCAGATTTTGTCAATTTTGTTAACAAAAAACAGTAAAAAATAAACTATTGAATTAAAAATTAGCATTAATTAATAAAATTGTTAATTACAAGTACTTAATTAAATTTTACGTTATTTTTATATAGGATTATCATCAATCGAAAAAAACTCAAGGGCTTTTGAAGGAGGGGGGACCTCCGGGACTCCCCCTTGTGGGCGCCACTGTAACAAGCCTATGGGGAAAAAAGTCACTAGTAATTATTAAACCAGTTCTTGATTTAGTTCTTATCAAATACATTATGCAGTACCAGTAGCGCACACAGGAATTTTTCAAGGAGGGGGGGGGGGGTCCAAAGTCGAAAGTCCACTATTCTCGAACCATGCTTCGAAACGCCGCCCAACATATTCTTTAAATTTTGTTGATTTTCGGGAACAAAAAACAGTAAAAAATCATTTAATAAGTGAATAATTAGCATTAATGAATAAAATTTATTTCTAATAACAAATACTTAATTAATTTTTACGTTCTATATACATAGAATTATAATCAATCGAAAAAAAATCAAGGGCTTTGGGGGGGTCCAGACCTTCAGGACTCCCCACCCCTTGTGCAGTACTGATGCATTTTGATAAGTATATTGCATCAGTGTGAATGTGTCAGAATGTATTTTGTTTTGCTTCTTTTCAGTAAATTAAGAATTTTTTTAAAAACAATCTTTTGTTTTAGACTTTTCGATATGCTCGCGCCCACCCCCACGTAGATTTATCACTACCTTCTAGAGAGGGGGCACATCCCACAGTTTGAGAATCGTTGTATCAAAAGCTTATCATTTTAGTTTGTAGAACAAATATTTCACTCGCATTGGCAAGAGAGAAGCTGGACTGGATGTAGTCTCGGTAAGGTAAGTTTATAAAATCGTGTTTAGATGGATTCATACAGTTCCGCTAGATCAGCGAGTGTTTATTAAAGTCTCACTATAAAGCAACACAAGAGCTATTGGCGACGAACCTCGTAATTCTGAACCTCAGTCGAGGACAACACTTGTACTGATATCTTCTTCTCCAAGTATCCACACTACTCCAAGGTGAGTGTTTTGAGCTTTGACCGATTTAACGTCCTTCAGTCTCCCTACACGGAGGGTCTTCAAT
Source organism: Trichonephila clavata (assembly GCA_019973975.1). Taxonomy (NCBI): domain Eukaryota; kingdom Metazoa; phylum Arthropoda; class Arachnida; order Araneae; family Nephilidae; genus Trichonephila; species Trichonephila clavata. The sequence continues at coordinate 67,738 of BMAO01026404.1, read as the reverse complement.
TGTACTAGGGTTAGAACTCAGGACGAGCCAGCAACTAGTCCTTGACGTTGACCACTAAGGTACTTCCAACCATTTCACTGGATCAGAGATTGAGTGAGTGAAGGTTTATATATACGTCGCCTTATTTAGCTACACTAGGGCTTTTGGTGACGGACCTCGTAATTTTGAACCGCGGTCAAGTGACGAGGACGACACCTGAGCTGGTACCCCTTTTCCTATCTTCCACACCACACCAACCGGAGGACCTTTGAGCTCTCGACAGATTTAACGAGCATCATTCCCTACACGACGGGTCTTCAGCGGTGCTAGGCTCGAACTCATGACACGTAGGCAACGAGTCCATTGCCTTAACCACTAGGCTACCGCGGCCACGGATCAGAGATTGAAGAAATGTACCGAATCAACAATTATCGAATTATTTTTCATAAGTGCCCTATTTAGAATCTTTTTTCGTTTATTGAATTTTGGATTCAAGAATCTGAAAGCAAGTTTTCTATAATTATTAAGTAAATATATATATATATCAGTAGATGTTTTTTAAGGATATATATGTATTTTTTTTAAAAAAAAATCTTTTCACGCATAGTGAAATAGCGTTTATTTAAACTGTATTATTAAATAAAGAAAATTAATATTGAAATGAATGCTTCTTTTATGAGAATTTTATTATTTATAAAGTGAATTCTTTCTATTATGTTATGTGCATTTCTGTTTAAAACATTACAAATTTTCTGGTATAAAGTTCGTTTTCCATTTCACTTCCTCTGTTCTAATGCTAGTTGGTTGACTAATTATTTAGAAACGTTGAACTTTGAAGCTACTGGCAACGAACCCCGTAATATCCGACCATGGTCAAGTGACTAGGGCGACATCTGGAACCCCTCTCTCCCAAGGACTTAACACTAGAATGTCCGGGATTTCGACTACCTTTAAACGTCCGTCGGTGTTGTTTCGACATCGTGTTATAAAATGTATGAAATAAATGCAATAACTAAATAATTGCAATAACTAATTGCTGGACTCTTGTTCAGTAGGGTTTAGCTTTAAGACTTTTTAATTTTATTTCATGTTGTTGTTGTTGTTGATGATTATCCTCCAGGGTCTAACGAAGTCAGACAAGATCAATTAAATTGTTGACGCTCAAAAGTCCAGCACAGGAAGGGTATCAGTGTAAATATCTTTGTGAGATCCATGCAACGCATTATGTGTTCGGGGAAAGACTGGTGATCTTGACACCTTGCACAGAGGGAGGAGATCTTTTTGTTCGCTGAGAATGAGAGGCACTTGATGAGACCACTACTAGTAAGACAAGAGATTGTGTAGTCTGGGAGTATGTGTCACACTTGAGGGCTTGTGGGCGAGACCAGGTCTATTACCCGCATACCAATGTGAGGGAGGCACCCTCCACTCCCTCAAATTTTGAAATTTTTTTAACGAGTATAATTCCAGATAAGTAAGGGTGGATGTAGAGGAAGTTGATTACAGCCCTCCTTTGCTAGTTTGTCCACCATTTCAATGCCGTAAAGTTCGACGCGAGATGGCATCCACTGAAAATGGATCTCATGGTGCAGCGATAGATGTTTCAGTTTGTGTAAGATGGAGGCACTGGTTTTGTCGCCAACAATAAACCGTTTGCAAAGGTGTTGAAGTGAACTACGGCTATCGGGGAGAGAATTCAAAGATCAACGTAATTTTTCTTAGACAGAAGGACCTCAAGTCCCGCGTCAATGGCTATTAGTTCACTTCTGAAAACTGAGCAGGTATCTGGATTGCGATTTCTCGGAGACAATTTTTCCTGAGGCGTTTCCCTATAGATACCACTACAGGCCTTGTTAGATATTCTACTACCATCAGTATAAATTTTGATTGCATCATGGGGGATGTTGTTAATGATCTCCAGTGCCAAATGTCTGAGATGGCTAGAGACAAAATTTTTCTTAATGACGGGTAAACTTAAGCTGAAATGGAAATACACCCTGGACAGTCCCTCCAAAGGATTCAAGCTATATTGTAGAGAAAAGGGCTCTACTTCTCCAGAAAGAAAGTTATCGGAATCAACTTGGCTGAAGGGGCTGCTTTTCTTTAGCCTTGGCCCGTTTACTCAGTTATTCAGGTACATAGACGTTGATCCTTTATTTCATACAAAAACTGTAACAATAATATTCATAAATATTAGTGTAATAAGTAATGTATATTAGTATAATATATATATATATATATATATATATATATATATATATACACATATAATGCAACGTTATTACATATAAATTTGGATTTTGATAATATGTTTGATATCTGTTATGGATGTTTTACTACGGTAACGAAGTCCTGGAAAATGGTTAACTTGGTGACGAATCAATCAATCCATTAATTTGAGCCTTGAGCTTTATGAACACGCCTTTAGTGGAATCTAGCCTTTGAATTTTCTTTGACAGAATCAGCTGAACTAATATAATTTTCTCAAAATATGCTGAATAGATGACGGCTAAAAGCTGACATGAACTTGAAGATATTTTATTTCTGTACAATTTATTCCTCATTCAGTATAACGCTTCTTTAGCATAAATCTATTTTGTTACCTTTTTTTAGAATATAAATTTTGCTGGATTATATTAAAGGATTCTTTTTCGATTACCCCCCCCCCCTCTCTCCAGTAGTATGCAGTAGATGAACAGAGTTACAAAATGTTCTCTCTTATTGATTTTATTACCTCTTTTATGTTTTAAGGTCAGAAAATAAAAAATTTGTAAAGTAGCTTTACGGCAAGAATTTCACCATTCCTCTTCTGTATTAAAATGCATATCCAAGACATCAAGAATTGCTCAGAAAATAAGTTTCTTTTGTTTGTGTGATGCGATTTCTCAAAAGCGGATTTCTGAGGTCTGATTGCTACAGTTCATTGGTTCGAGTCTCGATTTTATCCAAGATCCTGATAATATGAAGACGTATTTTAAATTCAACTAATCATCAAACACAGAGTTCTCAAAATTTCAAGTTAAGCAAATAATTTGTTATGGTTTTTTTTAAAAATTTATTTATAAATGCAGAACATTTCCGAGCTAACAAGTTTCAGAATGATGCTTGAATGCATTTCAGAATGATGTTATCGATGCACAACATCGTTCTAAAATGCCTTTAAGTTAGGGTTTACAAACATAATAAACTTGTAGAATATGTTACAAATGTAATAGGCTCCCGGAATATATTCAGACTGTAATAAGAAGAATATATTCCAAAGTAATAGGGTAATTTAATATACTGCAAGTGTAATAGGCTCATGAGATATTTCAAAATGATAACTTCAAACGTAATAAGGGTAACGGAAAAATACTTCAAAAGTAATAGAGTAATTTAATACAAAGTGCAAACGTAAAAGGCTATGACATATATTCTAATATGTTAGTTTCTCAAATATAATAAGGCAATGGAAATATGTTTTAACAGTAATAGGATACCTATCATTACTTATCGGAACTTATTATTTAAAAGTAACTGTCTGACATATGTCTGTAATTCAAGTGATACTTCACCTGTTTCCTCGCTTTCTCAACTTTCACACCACCATACTGGTATTTTGCATCCTAGTATACTCAATATTCAAAGTGATGGGATCGGGACTTGAACTCACGACTTGCCTCTCAAAGGTTGCAGTCCAATTAAATTCGCCATTTTCCCATGCGATGCGATTTTAGAAGTTTTTCAGATCAAATCCCCTATCTCAGAATCAGGGAAGTCTTAAGACTTCTTGGGGCCCTGGGTCCAGTGGCGCACACAAGAGGGGGTTTCTCGAGTCCAGACCCCTCCCCCCCAAAGCTCTTGATTTTTCTTGATTGAATACAAGAAAATAAGAAAGAAAGTAAAATTTAATTATTTGTTATCGGTGGCGCACACAAGGGGGGTGTCCTGGGGGTCTGGACACCCCCAAAGCCCTTGAGTTTTTTTTCGATTGATGATTATCCTATACATGTATAACGTAAAATTTAATTAAGTACTTGTAATTAACATTTTATTTTATTAATTAATGCTAATTATTAATTCAATAATTTATTTTTTACTGTTTTTTGTCAACAAAATCAGAAGAATCAATTGGTGTTGCCTTGAGGTAGGATACAAGTTGGGAGACTTTCGACCATGGACTCCCCTCTTTGAAAATTTTTTGTGTGCGCTATTGTTTGTTACTAATAATTTAATTTTTATTAATTAATGCTAATTATTCATTCAATAATTCATTTTTTACTGTTTTTGTTCCCGAAAATTGACAAAATCAAAAGAATAAGTGAGTTAGAGAATTGGAGCATGATACGAGAATAGTGGACTTTCGACCCTGAACCCCCGCCCCCTTGAAAAATTCCTGTGGGCGTCACTGCCTGGATCCCCACACTAAAGTAGGCCCTAGGTCTCTACACAAATATAGATCCTACCTATGACCCTTAAAAATAGACAGTACATAACATACTTTGTTAAAAACTCGTATAAACAATAACCCGAAGCAAATAAATGCGCATGACTTAAAATCGCACAAACCGGCTCGAACGCCTACCCCACTTTTTCATTGAAGGAGTGATTATGGTGTATGGTGGTTGGCCTAGGCAAGAACGATGGTCATCACATGTAACCAATTGCCATATCGTCCCTAATTCGTGATCGTATTAAGGAGAACGAGACGAGGCCCTGGGTGCAGTTGGTCCATGTCTTGAAACGTCCCTGCTCAAAATAACGTATCACTGCAACTCAAAAACAAAAGCATTTTTTTAAAATTGAGATCTAAGAAAATATCAGCATACTTTGTAAGCGGTCCCTCTCTCTCCTCCGCCAATCAACTTAAATCCACTCGGCATCCCCCAGAGCCGAGCGCATGGAGCGGGTTCTCATTGATATCACGATTGACTGCATTCAACATCGCCTCTCTTCACGCGTTCGCGGCAATTAGCCAACCCCTCCTCCGCAGCCCCCCAGTCGATAAACAAGGAGAATTCATATTGACGTTGTCGCATATTAGTGTTGAGTGGACTCTTATTAGGGGAGGGCGGCTGTGATACCGAGTGGATCTATAAGCTCGCTTAAGGGGGTTTTATTTTATTGTTTCGCTTTAAATGCTGGGTTCGTTTCATTAAAGGGTGCTGGTTCTTATTTTATTAGTTAATTACCATTTAACTAGAGCTATACAATGGGTTGACTTGAGAAGGAACTAGAAATTCTAAGCACTAATTCAAATTCAAATGCGAATATAAACCAATGTATCATTCATCAGATTTCCTCATCATATCATTGTCAGTTGATTACCGATCAAAATAGTGGGGTCCACGCGCGTCGCCAATACCACTCATGTTCCTCCAAGTATGATATAAATAACCTAAGAAATCAAATGCATTTACAAAATGTAGATATTTTCAAGAGTTGTTAAAGTAAATGAGTTTCATTCTTCATTATTTTACTGGGCGATTTCAAATGGAATCGGGATTGTGTGTCTTTTTGGAATCATTTTAACATGTTAATGCAGAGATATCGCAACAGCTAAAAATGCCTTAAAGCTGTCTTCGCATAACGTCAAAGAATTAGAACTCAGATTTGGAATGTTTTTTCAGATTAAAAAAAAGCGCAGCATCAATATTATATTCTGACTTCATTATCCAATAGAAAGTAGCCTATTTTATTACACTTCTAATTTTTATCTGAGTTGATCCATTTTTTTCGGGCTTAAGTGTGTTTCGCTTTTTTTCCCTCCTATACCGTAATGTAAAATGAGTTCTCTTACACTTTAAAAGGAAAAATTAACTCTATATGGAATTTTTTTTGAAAACGTTATATTATAAACAGATATGTATTAATAACAACGTTGCCAATTTTCATGAAAATTGACACATTTTTCTGTTTGAAAATCTCATACATTTGGCTAAGACAGCCTTAAGCTTTGTTTCGACTTAGTTGCTTGATTTCTGATGATACAATGAAATTTTTTAGGGAGTTAGTGAATATTAGCGTCGCATTGTTCAGCTATACACGAAGGCATTTGGCGACAGGCCTTGTAATTTTGAACCATGGTCAAGTGACGAGGACGACACCCTATCTCCTAACTATCACACCACACCAACGGGAGGACGTTTGAGCTCTCGACAGATTTAACGTGCATCCCTCCCCTATACGGCGGGTCTTTAGTAGTACTGGGCTCGAACTCATGACATGCCAGCCACAATCCGGTACCTTGAACACTATTCTACCACGGCCACATGAAATTTTATAACTTTCATGCCTGGTACTCCTGCAAAAAAGTGTCTTTACAAAAGTTGCATTTAACACTGCAAAAAAGTACCGAATGAATAACAAATTAAAGTAAAACTTCAAAAGTTAATGTCGTTAAACATACTCATATAATTAGTGTGTTAATCACGATATTTAATATTTATGCAAAATAATGAGGATTGTATAAATATTAAATATTGTCATGACACACTAATAATAAATTAATGACATATTAATAATAAAATAATATTTATAAACTTATTAGACAACAGCAAATGCATGGAGTTTTTAAGTATGATTTAAATTTACGAGTTAATAATTTAAAATTGGGAAGAAAAGAAAATAATATCAATACAGAAAATATTAAACAGAAAAAAAGAAGAAAAGTTAAAACAAATTCTGAAATATGCTTTAAAAAATGCCCTCTTTTTTTCCCCTTCACAGCCTAAATAACACGAAGTTCTTGATGGAGTTACTTGAATACTTTAATCAATATTTTGCATGCAATGTTAGAAAAACTTTTCTAATTGCTATTAAAAATGTATACATCTAATGAATACATAATCGATATTTTAATTTTCTAAGAAGGTAACAATCCTATAAATATTCAAAAGGGAAAAAAAAGGAAAAAAAAAAAAAAAAAAAAAAAGAAAAAGAAAAAAAAGAAACAGGGGCTTTTTTTGTTAAAAGTGCACGGTAGAATCTAAAACAAAAATTTGATTGACAGAAAAGATTATAAATATATATCTGACTAGTTAGAATTAAAATTAAATATATATATAATCTACAAATGATCAATTTTTTAAAAAAAAGTTAAACATTTTTTGAGTAATAAAATCTACTGAACAATATTAAAATAACATGAAATATTTAAAATATTACAAAATGGCAGCAATATATTGTGTTAATGCATATGAATTACATGCTATCTATAAGTAAAATTTTTTTTCTTTAAGTAAATGTTTTTTTATATGTTAAAAAAGAATATATATTGATACAAAAAAGAAGGAAAAAAATGCTGTCAATTACAAAAGCTTTTATTTCAATACTTATTAGCACTTTAAAGTTTTTAGAATTCAATTTTACTCAATTGTACTCTTGTTAAGTTAGTGAAAAGAGACAAAACAATGTTTTAATTATGTTTCACATTATTTGTGATCAACAATGTAAAAACGATATATAACTTAGAATTTGTCATGTATTTTTCATATGGGATACACATAAATTATGAAGTAATATGAAGGTGTGCCAACTCATGTGTCGTCCTCGTTACTTGACCATGGTTCAAAATTTCAAGGTACGTCACCAAAAGCCCTCGAGTAACTGAAAAGCTTCAAATTAATATTCACTCACTCACTGATCAAGAAACTATTAAAAACCGTGCATATTGTTCTTATTATAAATGATAATCCCCCCCCCCCAAACAAACGCTTTTTTTTCTTTCTCCTTTCTATTCCAAGAAAAGGATTGGAATAATGTTCGAATTGGTGATAAATAACTAATTGTTTAATTTCAAATAATTTTACGATTCTTTTTTTTTATGTTTTGAGTATTAACATTTAACTTGATGCCTTAAAAATCTTTGGATTTGTTAAGTAATATTAAGTGAATTTTTATTTCTCAATGTCTAGTAATATTTGAATGTAATAAAATAAGAGTAATATTCTACGTTTTCAGTAGACAACAATTAACTTTATATTGGTGAATTCAAAATGGCTGGTAATCGTAGGGACACGAAAATTAAGTATTGTTTTTTAATTGCTTTTGCTTTTTTTAAGTATAATACTCTCTAAATATCTTGAAAATTGTTCATTATGTATGCTTCTTTTTTTGTGTGTATCATTGGATTCTATTTACTTTTTCAATTTGAATATCTGTAAGTAATTCTTCTATGCTGCATTAAAGTTGAATCTTTTTCTCTTTCAATTATCCGTTAATTGAATCAATAATAACTTTAAGATCCTGATTGATCCTTAAACCTCGAGAATAAACACCTTGATGGTTTTTAAGTTGGATAACATTAATTCTAAATAAATCTAACACTTGTACTTTTGGTATCATCTTTCCAAAAATATTGATTTTCAAATTATGAGAAATTTTTTCGTGTAAACATAATTATATTTTATATCTAAAAAGTGTCCCTGGTAGTCTAGTGGATATAGCCACATAATCGTACTAGGCTTGTCATGAGTTCGAACCCTGGTGCCACTGAAGACCTTCCGTGTAGAGGACTGATGCACATTAAATATCTCGTGCTTCAAATTATTGGTGTGGAAGTTCGGAGAGGAGGTGTAACAGCTCAGGTGTCATCCTCATCACTTGACCATGGTTAAAAAATTATAAGGTCTGTTGCCAAAAGCCCCCGTGTTGCCTTATAGTGCGAAGTTAATAAACAAGGTCTCGTTTAATTTCTGGAAATTATAAACCGGAGTGTTCTTGGGGTGGGTGTCGAGGGGCCTGGTACGGCCCGGTTAGATTACTAGATTAGATTTAGATATTTAGATTTAGAAACCAGATTTTCTGGTTTTAAATTTCGATCCTTCAGTGCCAGGGGGCCTGTAGATCTTCTGCACCCAGGGCCCAAAATGAGCTTTAATCGGCACTGATATACCGCATTTATTCGAATCTAAGCCACCATAAATTCTAAGCCGCACCCCAAATTCTCAATGTTTTTGTGGGAAAAAATCATTCGATATCCGATACTTCCATCCAATGCATTTGTTATGCAACACTTTTTTAAAAAAATGTAAAAGAATTTACTTAAGACTCGAAAAATTATGGCATTTTGCTGACGCCATCGACGTACATTTGTTTCATTCGTGTCAAGTTTTCAGTAACGGATGCTCTGTTTCTGTTTTTCATGCATATAAAATGAGTCTCCTTTGTCATACTTGCGTCATAGGGAACTCGTCTTCTAGATGCTATAAGCGGTATGTTTGATGTTTAGGTGATTAAAAAGAAGAGTGCATACAAAAAATTTCCTAAATACTAGCAGAAAACAATGTTTAGGATAGACTGAATACTGGAGCTAAACAGCGGAATGGGATAAGTGATCAATGCAAGTGCCCGGAATGGTCGGTTACATTTCTCCCTTTGAAAAGTGGGCAAACTCCACTTTCTTCATCCAACAAATGTTTTGCCTTCGATTTTAAGCCGCACCTGGTTTTCAGAAGCATTAACACTGGAAAAAGAGGGCGGTATACATGTAGTTTTTGATGGTGGGTACAAAAGGCAACTCTGGCATAAAAAATCTGAACAAAGGAAAAAACAAGAAGGAACAATAAAATAACAGAAACTAAAGAGTTCAGTAAGCGTTACCACAAATTTTTGCAGCACAGCGTGAATCAGGGCTTAAGGTGAGTATATTTCACAGGTTCCCGAAGATTACAGGTGGCCGCTTTAGCCTAGTGGTCAAAGTAACGGACTCGTGGCTGGCGTGTCATGAGTTCGAGCCCAGTACCACTGAATACCCGCCATGTAGGGGGGGCGATGCAAGTTAAATCTGTCAGGAGCTCAAATGTCCTCCCGTTGGTGTGGTGCGGTAGTTAGGACAGGGGGTGTCAGCTCAGGTGTAGTCCTCGTCACTTGACCATGGCTCAAAATTCTGAGGTCCGTCACTAAAATCCCTCGTGTAGCTGAATAGTGCGACGTTATTATTCACTTACTTACCTAAAGATTACAGAGTATGCAGCATGAGTCTATTAGAAATTTTATAAGATGTAAATACCTAGCAAGGCAGTCATGACCTGTAGCAAGGCGGAATTCTGCTACTGCTTTAATTCTATATAGGGCAGACTAAATTTATATATTGATTTCTATAATAAATCACTGTTCATAAATATTCGAACTGAATGCTCTAGACAACAAAAAACAACTTTTTGTCTGTTTCCTAGTTTTAAATAGCCTATTCTTACTCATTTTGGGTGGGGGGAAAAACGAATATGTAAATGAAATTTATTTATTAGCTCTTGTTTTTAAGATATACCACAACCCATCCTCAATTTATTGGTAAATTTGAAGAACAAAACATTACTAATACATACAGTACAACTAGTCATGTTTCTAGAAACCGTGTTCATAATCAGAAATCAGTAGTATTTTTTAGTTTATTTTCTGTGAACATTTCTTTTTGAATTGCCTCTTGTATATCGAAACCCGAGTATCCCGAGTTATCCCCGTCCAGCAGTAGTTTGCGAGCATTGATTCATCCCGACGACCTGATATATAAGTTCCCTTGCTGTGATATCTTGATGAAACTTTTCACTGTGTTCACATCGCTTACAGTTCCACAGTTTTTAGGGAAAAAATCAAGATGGGAATGTAAAAAATGGATCTATAGAGACAAACTGCATCCTGGGTCAGGAAAATTTTCTAGGAGTTCTTTCATTAACTATTGATAGTTCTCATCCTTTTTGCTGTCTAAAAATCCTTATTCTACACTTATCTTTGAGACCTAAATATAGTTGAATTGATTTTCCTTGAGTTTCAGCGAATATCGCTTGAATCGCGCACTATTGCCTGTTCTTTGTTTTACTGATGCTCTTGGTTAGACTCAAAACACACCCCTGAAGAAAGGTGGCGCGGTTACACGCCTTTCGTTGAAATAAAAATCATTCCTGAGGCAAGAGCTTCCATCTACCCACTCAAATGAACATCCAAAAGATTATTCACAGAAAGTAAAGATGAGTAAAAATACAGCTATTTATGAATAACGAGTTCTGATTCTTGAAAACAAGAGCTAATTTTTATGATGATTTTCGTGTATAGCAGACCGAAATACTTCATAATAAACTATTTTTGAGCCCGAAACAAATTTTATGCTGCCTAATGATATTATCTATTGATATTTCCTTTAGCAATATCGTTTTTTTTATTTAACTAAATTAGAATATTTGATTGATTGGGATTTGGTGGATAGGGGAGTAGCAAACTCTCTTTTTTTATAGCCGCGTTGACACAATTTGATAAGAGTGCAATACATTTAACGCAAAAACGCTTAAGACGAAACATCGGTTTGCACGAAATATTACAACGGTCCCGACAAACTACTATGTATCTTCACGCATTTTTTCTTTTAACATGAAATGAAAATCGCTTAACACGAAAAGATTTCCCTTCTGGGAATCAACAAAATACGGAAAACACCAGCTGCATTGGACTTTCCCATTGTATTACTGGACGAATCCATTACAGTATTTGATGATAATGTGTGTACAGCCCCAATTATGGCAGAAAAAGGCGTTTTAGTGTTTGTTCAAAACTCAAAAAATTTCATTGATGCAGATTCCAACGATAAAAATTAAATGAATGATGCAGTTTCTGTTTCCACATAATCTAAAATGAGGAATGTCATATATGCGCAGTTGCTTAGAAGCACATTTCAATGGTGAAATGAATAACAAAATGGACAACATCGAAAAATTTGTTGACGATTTAATCCTAAAAAAAAGTAAAGAAAAACATCAGAGTATTCCCACAAAACTCAATAAATGTTTTGTTTTTAAAAAAAACTGGAAAATTTTGTATTAAATTTCATGAAGCTCTCGAGAATGTTTTTGTTTCCTTTAGTTTTATTAGATATATGCATTTTTACATATCTAGTAAATAAAATAAACTCTAATAAACTTAATTTTGTTGATATATGTTTTTTTTTGCAGTATCCTTTAACACGAAAAAATATTTCAGTCCCTTCAGTTGTGTGTTAAGCGATTTTCATTCTATTTTAATGTGTTTATTGTTTTATGTATACTCTTTCCTTATATTTCGTTTGCGAAACAAAAAGAAAAAAAATATAACAGTTCTTTAAATTCCTTATACTTAAATAACACAGAACTAACAACTTGATTGAGAAAACATCAAAACGGACAAATTTCGGCTACCGCAGTCGGAATCCAATCCCAACGATTTCCCAGTTTGTGCATTTTGTAGGTGATTTCGGACGTTAATCTCTGGGTGGCGTGCCGAGCGTTCCAGACCCTGACGTACCAGAATTAATTGAAATATGAATAAAAGATGACAGCCACAGTTACAGAAACTCTGATTGGCAGCATTAATTGCGCCGGAATAAAAAAGAATAAAATTATCGTCTGCTGTCTTCACGCGCTGGAAGTGCGCAGGGGTGTGTGTGATGTCGAACATCACGCAAAGGTTCCGTTCGAAATATTCCGAGAAACTGTTCTAGAACTTTGAGGATGGCTAATTATTTTATACGAGGCTGTTAAGAAGTATAAATGATGATGTTAAGTGCTATGTTGACTGTCCTTGTCTTCCGTTTAGATACGAATTTGGACTGTTCGTGTGCGATTCCAGGTAGAAAATCGGCCATTTAGAGGGTTTGCTATTTTTTTTCTTCAAGAAATGGAATGTGTTCATAAAGAGAACAGTAAATTTGCGCTTATTTAATTTAAATTATACCTCAATCGTATAGTTTATTAAAAAAATTCTTGGTGTTTTTGATGAGTTGAAATATTAAAAATGTATTATTTATCTTAAAAGAAAGCTTTTTAATTAACTGAATAGTATATTCAGTACATTCAAGCACGGATTCGCTCTAACGTGGTCCGAGAAACACGATGTATAGTTTAATCTTCGTACAACACGAAGTATAACTAAAATTATTAGAAGCTAGTTTTATCTAACTAGTAATCGGGGAATTCATCTTTTTCATTGAAGCGCTTAATTATTGTCCGATTTTTCTGTAGAATTTTTGGGAATACTTAATATTTAAATACACTTATACAATTAATACTTATGTACACGTAAAAACTTTAATTATGCCTCTCTTTTGGCTACGTAGATTAAAAACTTTCAAGTAAGTAGTACTTAACTTTTTTTTAAGGAAACAATAATTATGTTTTTACTTTTATGAAATAATATACATCTCTAATCAGGTAAAAAGGAAATGTCTCTTAAAAATAGATATGCATCTGTCTACCCTGTGACCCGGCTAAAGGTGTGGGAGGAAGTGAAGGACGACTCGACATGATAAGTTCTAATTATTTATTCAGCATACTAATTAACTCAAAAAACGAATAAATTAATCAGATTAAATAAGATGTTTCCACGTAAAGAGCAGAGGTTAAGTGAGTGTTCGGAAAATACTTCTAATAAATTAATCCACTTTTTATTAATCAATCCACAATTAATATTTCTGAATAAGTCCTAGCTTGCTGCGTCATCCATTCATCCATAAAATTCAAATTTCAAATGTGCGAACCCCAGAATATTTCCATTTTGTTTCCTCATCAGCAGCGTTCAAATCTTTACGCGAAAAAGGTTTTCATTTCTATCATTAAAGTCTGAAAATCATAACGATCGATAAAAACAAGCGACACTCCTCCATAAATGTAATACATTTTTCCCAAATCTAAGGGTATGATTTCATTTCTTATGAGAACTACTGGAGAGGGATGATCTGCAGAATCTCAAGGAACTTAAGCCCCACCGCCAGATGACTCTAATAATCAAAAAACGAAAAATTTCAGAAATTTCACACGCGATTGTGCCGAATCATGATTTCTCATACAATCCATAACGAGAGAATAATATGAGAAGTTGCCGTCAAAAAGGTCAGAAATTGAAGATGGTAGGGAAAAAAAGTATAAGCGGACTTCAACTCTCTATAAAAAAACTTTCTGGAGTTTATGGTTTAATGATGTTCAAATGGTGTGAGACTGAGGACTCGGTATGTAGAAAAAAAAATGAATCAACTTTTTCCGAACTATGTTCCGAGGAAAATTACAATTCAGGCGCATTTGAAGACAAAAGGTTTATGTAATAACATAATTCAACGGGGAAGCAGAGTCGTGGGAAGAACTGGTGTTGATGAATATGTTTTGGGCCTTCGCAGCAATGTTTGCAACGCTTGGCTTGACTGCACATGGTCTGGGGCCAGCTTTTCTCACGGATTAATACCAGGCCTTAAGGACATTTTGTAGCAAATCTACTTCTGAAAGAAAAAAAGAAAAGTAAATAACTCTGTTCTCTGACCTTTTTGGAAAGATGATATGCACTGCGAAAGAATAATGGGTGTTCGTGAATTTGGAAGGTTGTAAAATTCAAATACTACATAAAAAGGAAAGAAAATTGATTTGAGGAAAATTGAGTTATGGGAAAATTTTAGGACATATCATTTTCGGTGATGGGATATTATGTGGGAGTTATGAGCAAATGATAGGAGATGCTCGTTCAGTGGTAATTTATCAGGAGAAATGTTGGATTTATAGGTATGGGAAAGGTTAATGCCTTTAATAGAAAAATTGCAATATTCCACATCGCTGCAAATATCTCTTCAATGTTTTATCATCAAATACCCATTCTGTTGGATGGTTATGTCAGCATATATAAATACGCTTATTTTCAAAATTTCCCACAAAAATAAATGAACCACACCCAGTATTGTTTCACGTGAAAGGCGTATACATACTTATATACTTAGAAAGTTATTGCAGTTATAACGACCCCTCATTAAATAAAAAGTCCATTATTCTGCTCAAATTATCTTTAAATAAATTACTTCACAGATGTTGAAATTCATTTCAGCAGAAGTATATTTGTGTTTGATGAGGATAATTTATTTTACTAGCCTCACAATAATCAATGTAAGGCATAAATAGAGAATTCTGTGGTTTTGCTCAGTTTTTGGTCTCAGTAATACATTTCAGCATTAAAACAGATTATACAGATATACTGAGCAATGATTTAAAAATGTATCATGATTTTTTAATGACACGTTAAAATTAATTATAAATATTATATTTACGTTTTATACTCTAACCTAGTGGCCACAGTATCCTAGTGACTAGGCCACTGTAGCCAGTGGTCAAGGTAACAGACTCGTGGCCGGCGTGTCTTGAGTTCGAGCCTAGTACCGCTGAAGACCCGCAGTGTAGGGGGGCGATGGACGTTAAATTTATCGAGAGCTCAAACGCCCTTCTATTAGTGTGGTAAGAGAGGGAGTGCCAGTTCAGGTGTCGTCGGCGTCACTTGACCATAGGTCAAAATTATGAGGTCCGTCGCCAAAACCCTTCGTGCGACAGCGCGACGTTAGTATTCACTCACTCCCGCCAAGGAAGACCCATTGTGTAGAGGGGACCGACGCATGATAAATTTGGTAGGGCTCAATGTCCTCCAGTTGACCTGGTGTGGTAGATAGGAAAAGGGCACGTCCTCGTCACTTGACCGGCGTTCAAAGTTAGAGGTCCGTCGCCAATAGCCCTCCTGTTGCGTCATAGTAGAATGTAGCTCTCACTTGCTTCAACTTTAACTTTCTCGAAATGCATGATTAGAAACAAATAACATTTTAGTTCTGAATTAATTGATTATTTATTAACATCGCATTCCGAAGCTATAAGAGGATTATTGATGATGATTGTCAGTTTCAGCCACAGTCAAGTGACGTGGATGGTACCTGAAAAAGACCTCACTCACCAAAACTCCCCACCACGTCAATGTGAGGATTTCAGATTTAACGTACATAAGTTCTTTTACACGGTGGATGCCAGTTTGTGAAATCACAAGCAATGCTATAGAGGCTTTAATGTGTTACAGCAGTACTCCTTATATCTAACGTTTCATCAAATGATAATGCTAAAATACTACTAAAATATGAAATCTTTAATAATTTTTTCCTTTTATATCAGGCTAACAAACACATGATTTTTTATTAACATGTAAAATTTCTTTAAATGGACATAAAACACAAGGGCAAAATTTACGAAAAAAAGTATTTAATAGTGTGTGTGTGGGGGGGGGGGATTGATCGGAGTTCCTAGCTCATTCGAGCTTTAACCTCCAGTCTTTAGGATTTTGGATGACTGTAACGTTTTAACTCTAGCCCTTTGTTAGATTGATGGGGGGGGGGATAAGTAATTATTTATCCTCGCAGCTAAAATTTTTCAGACTCCCCCCCCCCATCTGACGTATCTACGTGTCTGTGTTAAGAGACAGGAGGCTTTTTAATGTTCTTCGTTTTTATTTTCCTGATGTTGTTTTGCTTTTTCGTAAAATCAATTTTTATTTCGAAATATTTCTGGCGATTGAAATGTTACCTGAAAGCCTCAATATATTAAAATTGTAAATTTTATTGCCTAAAAACATTATATTATATTATTTCCAGAGTTTATTTTGAAATGATACAATGGAAAATTAATTTGCATCAGTTTTTAATGGGTGGATGTGAACTAGTTGTGAACCTAATAACTAGTTGCATTGTGAAGCTCGATATTTTTTTCTCTATTTATTATATAATACAAAATTCTACACTTTGAATTTTTTTATTTGTATTTGCAAATGATCAGAAACTTTACAAAAACCTGTATTTTTAATTTTAATAACAAAAAGTAATTTCAGTATGCATGACGGGAAAGAAAAATGGGGCACAGAAACTTTAAGCAACTCATCAAGTTACGAATATTGTTTGCCCAAACTTTTGTGCTGAATAAACACATAATGAAATTTAAAGCACATATATTTTTTAAGAGACAAAATATAACATTCGCGTGTCCCTGTTCAGTTAAAGATGCATTAAGTATTGCCCTTCAAAATCGAAACAAGTTTGATTAAAAAAAAAAAACAAGGGTTTCACTTTGGATCAGCCGCAACAAAAATAAGTTTTCAATTTTATGTTACTTTTTACGTAACTACATGATAGCTATTTGTGGTAAATTCATAATTTTGAACCACAGTAATTTGACAAAGACGACATCAAGCTCGTACCTAGATTTCCAAGCATCTGCGACAACCCAGAAAGGAATCGTTTTAAATCTCCCTTGAACGTAATAATAATCGCTTCTATTACAAACAATGATATTAGGGAAGTGTATCTTTAAAAGATGATATATATGTATAGAGGGATAGTCATCGCGTGGGGTGTCTTAAAGCATGGGTCTGTTGGGCCCTAGAGCCTCGCCTTGGTCTCAATAAGATCATGATCCGAATATAATTGTAATTCTCAAATATTATTCACGGATATATTCTCCGAAAAACTGGAAGTTTCAAACTATATGTCAACTGGCAACAATGGAAAAACAGAATAATTAGGGATATCCGTCATCCGTGTCTAATTCTACGCCCTCGCACTCATTTAGTACTAGGATGACAGCCGGTCGAGTCGGTTTGTGACTAGGTATGTGAGATTATGAGTCGCGCACATTTATTTGTTACGGATTACCGTTTGCATTAGTATTAAGCATCTTAAGCTTTTTCCTGTTTATCTAAAAGGGTCACAGGGGCCTACATTTGCTTAAGGGCACAGGACCTCAAGAAATCTTAGGCGTCAATGGCTGCAATCACTATTTGCAACTCAAACTGGAATTGGGGTTTCAATGCTAATCACACTCATCAATTAAAAAAGTCCACAAAGAGTTGCAACAATGTTCATAGACTGAACATGACCATTCTTGAGAACGTTCAAGATATCTCTCACTATCTTTTCATTCAGAAGTTTTAGTACGGAATGGTTTAATTCCCGTTTTTCCAAAAGCCCCATGATACAATATTCTTTTCCGATAGGTTATGGTCGAAACTATTACTTCAGCATTAGTTTTTGAGTGTCTCGATTGTCAATGGAAACGCTTGTAGCCTTAAGAAATCTGGCGCAAACCCCTGTCTGAGGACTCCGACCTCAGTTAGATCAAAACCTGACGTTATCCTCAAAATTTATGCGGGAAGGATGTCATTCGGTTTTCCTACTAGTCATTTGCAAGCTCTTTTTTTTGCGGCTTATCGTTTGTACTAATAATTGACAACGCATGCTACATAACTGTCTACTTTAAAGGATTGCAAGTTTGATCTAATTTTGCATTGAGGCCCAGAGCCTCAAGGAGTCGTAAGGAATCACTGGTAGTCTTAGTAGAAATTTCATAACCGACATTGTTTCTGTCGAGTCCTGATATCACTGAAGACTCTCCGAGTAGAGAGGTTGATGCACGTGTAATGTCCTCACTTCTGCAAGTGACAAAGCAACAAAAAGGACAGGATTAAGAGCGTTTGACAAGTCACCCGAATAGATATCTCTTTTTGTTTCAGTCATCTAATGCATACACTTTGAACCCAAATGTCACCAGTTCAAGTGACTCTGCCCTCAAGGTCACCATAAGTCACCCTTCCCTCCGTCACTAATAGCTTACGGCTGAAGTGATGATCGAGGAATTGAACACTAGAGGGCAGCACAGCTTACCTGTCCTGGTTGATTATGCATTCATTCCATAGAGAATTTGTCGAAGACATTCCTAATTAATCATGATTACTGATTCAAACGTCAACGGCGCATGCGTCTAATAGAGACAAGAGACTGCTTACAACTTCAATGGAAAAATGTTCCAACAGCACTCAAACCTGCTGGAGATATATACCAATTTTAGTAATGGTTGGACAAATAACCTGCTCTAGGAGTCGCTCAGAAAGTCCATCAACAGTAAACACAACTTTCTTCTCTAAGAAAGGGATATGTAGCGACCCCTACTTCCACAAACGCAAAGCAACAAAAAGGACAGCCTGACAAGAATAAGATTCTCTTTTCGTTCTAGTCGTCTAACGCGTGCACTTTGGACACAAAGATGACTAGTACAAATCACCCTGCTTCCAAGGTCAACATGAGTTATCCTCCCACTCGTTACTAACAATTTATAACCAAACATATTAAATCTGGGGAAGCTCAAAATCTCCTGTTGACATGGAGCACGGAATGTTAGTTCATGTCCTTGTAGCAAAACCGTGGTTAAAGATAACGATTCGTCGCCAGCAATTCTGGTGTTGATTTGGAATATGACGCTATATAGTAGAATCCTAAAAACTCGACACACGATAACTCGGCAGTCCGGATAACTAGGCCACACTCTTGTAGGTCCGAAAACCCCCTCCACTGTATATAACGTATTCATTCATTTTCCTTTTTATGTAGTAAATGCACCATGTTTTCATAAATTAGGTAGTTTTTTTCCCCCTTTGTTTTTGGGCAGCTTATTTTCTGCCGTATTCTGAAGCAAACAATACATACAAGTGCTGTACAATATTTTCTGAGGAAATCTTCGAACTTACTTCATTTTACCCTTTCGCAGGCACGCGCACAATACTAACGTTAAGGGTGACACAGGGTGACCGATTCACCCCAATCACTTTCCTTATAATTATTTTTATTTTACACGATAAGAATTGTAATTGAAGTGAATAATTTAACTTAGAGAAAGTATACTTATACCTACTTTTAAGGACTTCTCAATTTTTCTTATTTATTATTATTATAATTTACGAAAAAATATCAATCAAACTTGTGACGGTTGTATATTAGCTCGTTCTATTGTCTTTTGGGGGAATTTCTGAAAATTATTTTACTATAAAATCCCGTTTTGCGAAAAAGAGAACATGATTATGCTAATTAGGACTACAATATAGTCTAGGTATTTAGGTTAGTGAGAGAGAGATATAAGCTAGTCTTCTATCGGAGAAGAGATTAATCAAATTGAAGGTGATTAATCTCTTCAATTTAATATTGTGGATAGTTAATATAAGCTAATTGAATTATTTAAGGTGCGATTGTCACTGAGATGAAATCCAGATTAAATTGAATAGAAGTCAAAGTGATCGCCTTGAGTAAGTGTCATTAGTTTAACTGTTTTCCCATATCTCGCTTACCTCGTTTATTGTCCACTTAGTGATTATTGGAGGGCATTTCTTAGTCTGGATTGATTGTATTAGTGTGGCGATTAATATTGTGAATAAATTAGATTATTTTGTTGAAACATGGCTAGTGTTCCTACACCTTTAGGTTCACAGGAGAGAGTATTACAAACTGAACCAAGACGTTTCAAATATGAGTGACTTTAGCAAAGGACACAAATCACAGAGACTTTTCACTAACATTACAAGAATGTTACTTGCAGGCAAAACTGTCATATTTTGTTTAAGTTATTGCAATTTTACTGCCCTTTGATGGTCGACAAATTGCATGTTGAACTTTTTCTTGCTTGTGTCTTTTTGACAGGGGGAAGTGTGTTACACTTGTGACTTGATATTTTTCTTGATGGATTTCTTTAGATAGAAAATTTTCCTTTCAACTCAAACATTTCATATTCAGCGCTTTTCTCAAATTTACTTTCGCTCTCATGATTAATGTGTATATTTTCAGTAGGTTCTTCCCTTACTTGATCCGTTTCAACTTCCTCTATAAGGCCCATTTCTTTTTTGATATATTCTGCTCATTTACATTTATAAACCATAATAACATTGATAAAAACTTTTTAGTTGTTCAAAGAGGAAAAATGTAGCATGTTCATAGAAAATATTTTGGGACAAAAGAGTTGCACGGGGAACTCAATCAAAACAAGCACCTTAAGATTGTAAAAAAAAAAAGTTTGGCACTCCCAAAAAAGAGAGAGATATGTGACAAATACATTTTAGTTCCCATGAATATTGTCAAGGTCATTCGTAAAAAATAAACAGGGGTTAATCTCATTTTCGATAAACCAGCATTTTTACAAGCTCGGCTACCCTTCGGTTCACTTTTCGGACCGAATTTTCGGACCTCTACTGTATTATCAAAGGTTACTGAACAAAGTAGACATTTCTCCTCTTGATGACTACTTCGATGAGATGAAAAGAGGAAAAGGTGTGAAATTCAATGTAAAAAATCGGATGCACCTATTCACTATTCTGAAAAATACTGGTTCAGAATATAGTTGTAGAACACGTAACGTTTTCTTTCGAATAACCCTAGTTTTAACTTTAAAAAAACTTCAATTCAATCTTCCGTAATGAAGGAATATTTCAAAAGGAGCTAAGTTAATCGACCTGAGCATAACAGGGAGCCAATTGCTGTTTTCTTCCGAAAGAAAGCTCGAAGTAACGCTCTCCCCTCAGTAAACGAGCCCACTTCTTTCGAATTTTTCTGATAACCACCGCACTTAAGGTACTAAACTACTCATTTAGAGTGATTCTTCTTATTTTCCCGGTAATTAATTCCGAGCCTAGAGGTGTGTATCAGGAGACAAACACGAACCCAATGAAGCACAAAAAGGGAATCCCGCAAGATCTCCATATTCATAAACCCGCAAATAAAAGAGGCGATTATCGAGAACATTCGTTCCTGTTATCCAAATTAATTATGCTTATTACTTTTTTGCGCAATTAGTGCCCCAAGTGCAAAACCGAATTAAGATATCCAATCAATGGGCCATGAAAAGGGTCCCACTCTTTTAAATGGGGTTGCTCAAACCTACTTTCTCATTAAATCCATCCGCAGGAAACTGTTTTTACATCAATCACCCGGCACCGCGCCGTGTGGCAAATATTTGCTCATTAATAACACCCCGTTTGGAGTTCGCGGTTAATTAATTTTAAGGAGCCCTTCCACCGCCGTCTATTTATGTATATCGTCATAAAAGATGCGAAAAATTCCACTTTTATCATCAACACCCCCTCCTCCCCCTTGAAACTGCGCTTAAACGACACTTGAGACGCATAAAGCAGCTTTTCGAGACGAAGTTTAAATTCCATTACAGTGAAAATGCTTTTACCGCGTTGTGGAGGAGAGAGGGCCTCCGTAAAATTCATTAGAGCGTTAGAAGAATTAATTAACTCAATTCGCTAAGAGAGCTTTGTATTAATTGCGCCGAAATTAAATGATGCGTGGAGTTTTTCTTTTGCTTGCTGCCCGTTTTGCACAATAGGTAAAGAGAGAGAGAGGTTCATTTTAAAACTTGCAGCCGCTTGCTGAGGCAGGGAAAGCTTTGTCTTGGCTGTAAGGGGAGTAGGCTTTGTTTGAGGAGGGGTGGGATTGAATCGTCTGTAACCCTCCCCCCCCCCTCTCACCCATTTCTCTTGACTAATATTAGACTCCAGAAGTACTGTTCCGTCGGCTGGGATGGGAGTACTTAAGGTACATGTTTTAGCTAAAAATTCTAGAAGAGAAATTAAAAATGTACGTATTTTATATTAACATTCTCCCTGGAGAATAATGGGTTAATTAAGTTACTTAGAATACTTTGTGGTCAGAGTACATGTAATAAAGACCTTTCACTAGACGCAGTTATAATTTTTTAAGGAAAATTTTAACAAAAGTATGCTATTTTAATTCTATAAATAAAATGATTATACTTATATTTTAGTACAGCTGCCGGCTAGGTGGTGTAATTGGGGCTAGACACCGGTCTTGTGCGTCCAAGATTGCGGTTTTGACCCCTACCCAAGTCGGTGTATATTCATGATGCAAAAAATCGACTGCATCCCTCTAGTATGATTATGAGGCAGTAGTGCACACAGGAATTTTTCAGGGGGCAGGGGAAGGGTTCAAGGTTGAAAGGCCATTATTCTCATATCAAGCTGCAATACGCCGCCTAACATATTCTTTTGATTTTGTCGATTTTTGCTAACAAAAAGAGTAAAAATTAATTATTGAATGAATAATTAGCATTTATTAATAAAACTAATTATTAATAACAAATACTTAATTAAATTTTTCGTATTATATACCCATAGAATTATAACCAATCGGGAAAAAAACCAAGGGCTTTGGAGGGGGTCTGGACCCAAAGACCTTTCCTCCACACCTTTTCGAGGACTACCCTTATGTGCGCCACTGTTATGCGGCGTGTTAAAAATCTCTAAAGTGCCTGTTTGGCTTGGGTGCTCTTGGCAAAAAGAAATTCCTAGTAAAATTTCACATTAATAGAGCTCAGGTGTCTTCCTCTGGGAAGGAAAATGGGAGTCAAAATTACATTGGGCAATTGGTATATTCCTATAGAATTACGCACTAAGAAGTGACACCAACTCCCGGGGAAAACTCCACAGCCCCATTGAAAATTTAAAAAAATAAATAAAAATATGTTAGTAGGGGGGAGGGTAATTGTTTTAGCTCGAGGGCCCTATTTAGGAAGCGAAGGATACCGGAGATTCATACTTTTAAAAAATGATTGCATTCTCATTGGTTAACTTTGTGTCTCAGAAAAGGTACAGACTGTACCATAAAATTTAAATAAAATAGTGGCAGTTTTATACAATTTAATTGTCCTAATTTCATATCATTTATAGCTGTGGGTAAATTTAATTTTAGAAGCAGTTTAATGTGACACAGGTACCTTATCACACTTTCTTACAATTTTTTTAAAATCAGGAATTAGATTGCTTGTTGAAATTCTTATTGCAGCCTTTAAGTTACTCTCAGACGACTTGCACCTATATTTACTCCTGTTGATTTTTATAAGAGAAAAAAACTTTGCTCGCGCGCGCGGCACAAATATATGTGAGATAAATAGAACATTACCTGGCTTTTTGGTTTTCCGACTATACTGCCGGGCCACACAAAAACTCTTTGAGGCCCGTTATTTGCCCATCCCTGCCTTAGTAAAAGAGGCAGAACAGGCGTATGTAGATCACGAGACACGTGTGCCAGATTTGGTACATCACACCACATATTTAGTATTTGCATTCTACATCTACATATTTAGCATTGCATTTGCATCTACATATTTAGCATTTTCATTCTACACCACAGAGCAAATTTGTATATTTCTGAGTGAATAGTGAAAATATTTTTTGAATGTTATTAAAATACATCCAGTTTTTTTTAGCGAGGGGTACTCAGCGTTACGAAAATTACAGAAGGGACACACAGATGTAAAAAGTTTGGGAAACACTGTTTTAGAGAGAAACACTGTGTTATCAATAAAGAAAATCAAATGATCTCTCTGCAACTGTATTTTTAAAATTCTCAGGAAAACCAATTTTGATGAATGACTTGCATCGATTTTAAATTATCAAAGTTGTTTTCAAAGTTAACAAATCAGGGTAATTAGGCATTTAAAAGGAATTTAATCTGCCAATATAATCTCTAAAAGGAAAAGAAATTTAACAATTGAGATTGAAAACAAATTTAATTGATTGTTTCACTAACATCGCACTTCAAAAAAGAAAACGTGACGCTATTGACGATAGACCCTGTGATTTTGAACCACGGTAAATTGAGGAGAACCCAAACTTCCCGGCCATGCCAATATGTGGACTTCAAATCTGGACAAATTTAACGTGTACCAGCCATTTACGAAATGAGTCTCTGGATTCGTTAAATAGCATCACGGCCCCCATTTTGCATCATGACCACTCTCTGTAACCTTCCATTTTTATTTAAGGTCGCTAATACTGTTTGAAAGAAGTGTCATGAACTCGTTAAATTTTTTTAATACACTTGGATTACCATTTTTTGTACTAATGTTATGAAATAAGAGATAATTTGAGATAGATAACTTAATTGTTTTTTAACTTATCGATAATTTTGAAATGGAGCTTATTGAACAAACATGTTCAGAATTATTGAAAGCAAAATTTACGGAATTACGAAAAATTCTGAAAGAGATAACTTTTAAGGTATCCGAATACTTGCGACTACTTTTTTTCTTAAAAATGGAGATGTGGGAATTTTTTTGTGGTATTTAGAATTATTTAAGAAAAATAGGCCAAAATTAAGAAGGGAAAAATAAATTATTATTACTAAAATGAAAAAAAATGGGTCAAAATTTACAAAAAATTATATAAACGGGACCTACGCTTTCTGAACAGAAAGTTTTTGAAATAATTTTCAATTTTTCAATTTTGATGTGTTGCTTTGCTATTCATTTTTGAAATGACCTTCAGGATAAAAGATATTTTAATTTTTACAAACACTAGAGCATTTTGTCTTAATTATTACACGAACTGCTTTAAAAAACAGTGATTATATTCACATAAGGAACTCTCAATTTTGTATTAAAACAGTAATTGATAAATATGAAGGTTAAAACACTTCTACTGCTATACAGAACTTACACAAAGAATTTCAGTTCATTATTTTCAAAACTTTTTGAGCAATCGCTGTCCCTGTTTAAGCATTTAAAAAAACATTTCGAGTGAAACGCGTTTTTAAGAGTATGACACCTGCTTTTACTAAAACACTTGTAGTTTTTGTTCTAGTGAATGGAAAATAATAAACTTGGTATTTTTATAAGGCTAATGAAATGTCCTATAAAATAAAACCATAAAAATTGTCAATTTTTGGCAAAATTCATAATTTTAGGGTAGTCTTAAAGCAAATCAACGGCTTTTTTAAATTGTTGATACCACTGCTGGGGAGATTTAGTTGTTTGAATAAAATTGAATGTACTCTTCTTTCCGCTTTTGGTTCTACTCATTGGCTTATATTCGGGGTTAACCCCTTCCCTTATGGAACAATTGATTTTTAATTTTTACCATACTTATTACCCCTTTACCCCTTGGCAATTTTGTTAACATGTTTTTTAAAATGTACCCCCTCCCCCTGAGAGAGGTACGTGTATGCTATCGGTTCAACATATCTGTGTGAGCAAGCCTTTTTTTATTATAAAAAATATTTTGAATCTGCAAAGAAGTTGTTTAATAACTGAACATTCAAAATCGTGTCAAGTTGAAAGTCACAAATTATATCGCTGATATTGCGA
This sequence comes from Trichonephila clavata, assembly GCA_019973975.1. Classification (NCBI taxonomy): domain Eukaryota; kingdom Metazoa; phylum Arthropoda; class Arachnida; order Araneae; family Nephilidae; genus Trichonephila; species Trichonephila clavata. The sequence continues at coordinate 42,053 of BMAO01026404.1, read as the reverse complement.
TAGGGAAGTAGAGCGGAGCACAGAGAATGTTAAAATAATTTTTTCTTATTTAACTATAATGAAGTAGAATACTTATATTTTGTGCTGTTTATTTCTTATTTTAATAAATATGTTTAATACATAAATAATGTTTGAGGCATGTTTATAATTCTAGTTCTTTATTTGTATGAAGGAATAACTATATTTTACCTTGTTTATTTTTTAATGATAATAAATTATCTTGGAATGATACAAAAATTAATATATAATAAAACTATAAATCTCTGTTTTCCTGACCTCTATTCCAAAACTCTGCTTCTTTACAACAGAAATCGAATTGTTTTAAATATTTCCTATTGTGTAGCATTATTATATACATAGGATCATAATCAACCGGAAAAAAATTCAAGGGCTATGGGATGTCCTGATCCTGGACCCTTCCCCCCCCCCCTTATGTGCACCATTATTGCCGACTTCTGAGCTAGAAGATATGTTTCAGCAGTTACGTCTCGCGGGAACAAGTAGTTTTACAACAGAAGATGTTTGTGGGGAAAAAAGAAAGAAAAAAAGGAAAGAAAAAAAATTTTAAAAAAATCACGTGCGTAAAAGATAGGAGAAAGAATTATCTTCATTTGTAAGGGATGAAAATGCAATAAGTACAAATGAGGATCTGTGGTGCTTAAATAAAAGATGATGGGGAATGTTATCCATAAGAACAAATTTTCTTCTCATTTGTTTGTGCAAAATGAGATATAACGAACACTGCTGAGCCTCCTAATTATGGTTGTAATAAACATTACATTTCAGTGAATTTCCCGTTATTAGGTTATAAGATCAGGTCATTAGAGTTGATATTTCACCGTCTTGAAATTACACAAATGATGATGCCATACGTATTGTTTCCCCTGCTTGGTAATCTTAATACCTGTCAAGTGATATGGAATTTATGAAACATAGATAAAAATAAAAGCAATAATATTGTCATAGGTCTATTCAGATTTTTCTAACTAACAATCCACTTGGGGAAAAATGGGTCTTTAAAATTTAATTTATTGAAAATCTTCCTTCGAAGAAGAAGATGTGAGTATGTAAATTAAGAATTGTATATAAATATTAAACTTTAGAGTTTCAAGAGAAAGGTTATAGACTGCTACGGCTAGCAGTGATTGACTAAACGTAAGGTGAGGTGTGGATACTTCTCAGCTGATTATTGTAACATTAAAATATACGATTTGTCAATTAGAAATCAAATTAGATTAGATCGCTAAGAATTAGAAGGTATTTCCAAGACATAAGGGATCTGTTTGTTTAAAGTCTCCTCGTATCTCGTCTGCCTCGCTATTGTTTTCCATGTTTAGTATTTTGGGTGCATCTCTTAACTTTGGTTAATAGAAATTGTGTCTTGTAGTTCGTACCAAAGAATAAACTGATGTTATATTTACTATGTCTAATCTTCCTCCCAACCTTTCTACACTGAGGGATGAGATAATCATCCCTCTCAATATGTATAATTTTTAATGTTTATCAATAGAAAAAAACTTGTAAAAAAATCAAGATTTTAGCTGTGTCAGATCGGCTGTTTTCTCTGTTATCTATATAAAGGCTCCGTAATTCTAAAGTTAAATCCCAAGAGAAGAGAGAAAGAGAGAGAGAGAGAGAAAGATGAATCTCTTTTCTTTCTTTCTTTCTAAATTGCGATATCCAACTACATTAAAGATGTCATTTTCGGACGAAAATAGGATTTTATTTTTGTTTTACCATTTTAAAATTTTAAATAATTAGCTTTCTAAATCTATCAGTGCGATAGCTAAAAAGGGAAAACACACATTATTAATGCTATTAAGTGCTAAAAATATTATTAAATCTGGAAAAACGAACCTTTTATTAGATGTTGTGCTCCAATTAGTCTAAATTAATGAGGTTCTACTATATGCTGCTTCTTCAAAGAAATATCAAAATGAAATTTTAGAAAATAAATGTTTGATAACGCTTTCATACTTCTTCTTGTTAAATGTTATAGAATTTAAAATATCACGAGTCTATGGATTTGGGTTTTATAAATGTGCTGGAAGAAACACATCTTGGCATTCTACTTCTCGACTACATCTTGGCTCAAACGGGGTTAGTGATTGCTCAAAAAGTTTTGAAAATAATAAAATGAAATTTTTTGTATATGTTTCTGTATAATAGAAGTATTTTAACGTTCAGATTTATCAATCACTATTTTATTACAAAATTGGCAGTCCCTTATGTGAATATAATCACTGTTTTTAAGCAATTTCATATAATAACTAAGATGAAGTGTTATAGTTGTATAGTTTTTGTAAAAATTAAAATATCATTTATCTTGAAGGTCATTTCAAAAATGAATAGCACAATACATTACAATTAAAAAACTGAACATTTGTTCATAAACTTTTTGTACAGAATGGGTCCCGTTCAGTGGCGCACAGAAAGGGGGTGTCCTAGGGGTCCGTACCCCCCAAAGCCCTTGAGTTTTTTTTATTGATAATCCTATATATATATAAATTTTACGTTATATATATATATATATATATAAAATTTAACTAAGTACTTGTAATTAACAATTTATTTTATTAATTAATGCTAATTATTAATTCAATAATTTATTTTTTACTGTTTTTTGTTAACAAAATCGACAAAATCAGAAGAATCAGTTGGTTTTGTCTTGAGGTATGATACGAGTTGGGGGTCTTTCGACCATTCACTCCCTCTTTGAAAATTTTTTGTGTGCGCTACTAGTTCCGTTTATATAATTTTTTTTGTAAATTTTGACCAATTTTTTTATTTTAGTAGTAATTCCTTTTTTTCCCTTACTTTTAGAATATTTTTATTAAAATGTACTACATAAATCACAAAAAAAACCCTATATCTCCATTAAAAAAAAAAGAAAAACTTGTCGCAAATAGTTGAATATCTTAAATGTGTCGTGACTAGGGTTTCTGATTTCCCGGGAATGTCCAGGAAATCCCGGGAGTGTAATTGTCGTTCACGGGATTCCCGGAAATACATCAAAATTTTAAAAAAATTTAAAAACAAGCTATTTTTAAATAAAATGAGTAATCATTATATAAAATAAGGATGCATATAAATTACAAAGTTAATTCTTATTCAAAGTTAATTCTTTAATGAGCTTAAAGTACAAAAAAAAAAATTGATTATGCATTTTTCAAATAGGATTTCAGAAAACATAAGCAATTTATTATACTTTTATCAGTCAGGCATGGAAAAAATGTTACAGTTAAAGATTTTGTAAATTAAAAATCTCGAGGTAAAAATTCACAGTTGAAAAATAATTACTAAAATTAATATTTCTTACTGACTCGCATGTGTTTGAAAATTAACCAGTCAAAGCTGAACCAATTATTTCTCTAATGTTGCTCTACTAAGAGATAAATATTAATATATACTTGAAAGCTCATTTGTGCTGCTGAAGTGCTGATTATGTACGCTAAAAATATTAATTATTGTATTTAAGATATTTTGTTTGTATAACCGATTTTTTGTTTATGGAATTGCTGTATTATTGTTACATATATATAAATATAATTAAATATTAACATAAGAATCTCACACGAAAGTTAAGTTTAGAAAAATAATAAATGAGAAAAATTGCGCAATTTTTTATAAAAATATTCTCCCCCCTAACAGTTTGTAGGTTCATTTCCTACTTCAAATTGCTGATTCAATTAAATAGCTCATAATAAAGACAAGTATCCGAAATTTTTTTAAAAAAAAGATTAAATAAATAATAGTTTTAAGTATTAATACTTACATTATCCACATAAATCTAGATCTTGGATCTTCGATCCCATAGTGCAGTCAAGAAATGCGATTGCTTTAAAAACCCAATATTTCTTGTTAACCAAGCTCGATACACCCACCGCTAGCTGTGGAAAAATTCACCCCCCCCCCAAAGTTCTCATATTACACTCTTACCCCACAGAACATTCCTTTGTCCGGAAGTTCGGGGTGAACGATCGCAAATTGCCATAGTAGGTTCAGTTAACGATGTCCGAGATTGAAATGTAAGGTCAAGTCAAAAATAGCTACCTCATAGATAATTCAAGCCCCGTGTGATTCCCGGGAAATCCCGGGAACGAAGTCTAATTCCCGGGAATAGAAAAAGTACAAAAATCTTATGATTTCCCGGGTTCCCGGGAATGAAACCCTAGTCGTGACTCAAAATCCCCCCCCCCCCGTTGATATGGAACTGTAGTTTGAAGGGGGTGGAGTAGTAGTCTGCGTCACTTGGACGTGTCTCAATATTGCGAAACTCCCTCAAAATCCTTCGTGTTTCTTTATAGAACGAAATTAATAAATGCACACCCGTGCGAAGAAAGCACTCTGCTAGCTGAATCATAAAATGCACCATGTGGTAATAATTGAACTAATGTAGCTGATGCACTGCATAAAGCAATTTATATATATAATCATTCCCACTTCATCAATAACTGGCTACGTAAAAGGACTTACAGTTTCACGTGAGATATAATAAATACTTTCGAGAACGACTTCCACCCTCCCTCAGTGAAAAAACTATCACTGCATAAATTCATATTCCCTTGTCTGCTTCCAGGTATCATATTTAGGGACGGTTCAGTCGTTCAGTAGAGGGAAATAATCACCACTTCTGGAAATTTCCACCGTTTCATATTTTTCTCTCATCATCAAGTGTCTAAAGGCCGAGCGATGGAAAAAGCTCAAGATGAACGGAAGTTCGACATAAAAATTCACAAGGCATTCGATTTTTGGAATGGAGGAGCAAAGAAAGCATATCGCATTCGGTTATGATTCGCTTTTAAACAATTCTCTCTCGTGTATATTATTTCCCACTCAAAGCATCGTTATGTTAATCACTGTGAGCACAGAGAGAGAGAGAGAGAGGAGTGATTTGTGCGGTCTGTAACTCGTGTGAGGTGAAATGAGGAGTAAAAAATTCATATAAAAGTAATTCTTTTCCGATTTTCGATTTTATTTACTTAGGGTTTCTCTTTGGTTAGGTTTGAAATATGAGATGTGAAAATGGTTGTAATGTCATTGATCATGCATGGGTGCTTTTTATAGCGGGGGAAGATTCGTATTGGCGAGACTGCTCACAAAATATGCATTGAAGGTACATAAATAATTTTTAAATAATGATTATTTAAAGGGTAAAAACATTACTTTACAATGATATTGCCATGATGCTGAAATTCGAAAGAATTGAAAATCACTTTTGGATGTAATTGAAGGGAAATTTTCTTTCTAAATTGAAGTTATTATGACTAAGAAATATCGTAAATTTTAAAAAATAAATAAATTAATAAATGTTTATGAACACATTATGTGAACAAAACAAAAAATAAGAAAAAGTTTCGAAAAATTTCTTTATATTTAATAAATAATTAAGAAAAATAAAATTAAACAATCGGGTGAGATTTTTAAATGTCTAACCAGAGGGAGTGTTTTTATTAACGTCTTACTCTAAAACAACACGGGGGCTATCAGTGACAGATCTCAAAATTTTGAACCATAGTCACGTGACGACGACGACGACACCTGAGCTAGAATCCGAATTTCCACACCATGCCGTGACCACGGTAACCTATAGTTTATGGTTACGAACTCGTGGCCTCGGTGTCTCGGGTTTGAGTCCAGAAGATTAGCCATGTAGGGGGGGGGGCTGTTGCACGTTAAATGTGCTGAGGCCCAATGTCTTCCCGTTGGTGTAGTGTAGTAGTTAGAAGGGTGGTTAACAAAACTGATGTGTCGTTCTCGTCAATCAACCAAGATTCAAAAATATGAGGTCCGGGCTCAAATTCCTTAGGTGGCATTCTATAGGTACTCTTATGTGGTCACTTGCGGGTTTTTTTCTCTCTTTTCCTGCCTTTTTTCCCCTCCCCCTTTTTTTCCCTTCTTAATCTTAAAACCCTATTCATATTTCTTGCACAATATATTGCAGCTTCCTAGTTTGCTAGCAGCTTCCTCTTGGTTAACGAGTATACTTTAGGGAAAATTTCTTGTTTTTATTTAGCAAAAAAGATATTTCCTATAAAATTCATTAATTTCTCTTTGTCCTCCCTTTTTTTCTCTCTTTATTTATTTTACACTGCTGCTTTCTTCCTTTAAGTTTATTTAATAAAAAAAATGGGGGAGATCTAAAAAAAAAAGTAATCTTTCTTCCAGTGCTGTGGATCATTTCTTTTTCTTTAAACTGAAGGATGAATTAAGAGGGGGGGGGAATTCAATAGGAAGTGGTGGCGCCAACTGAAAATATGATTCCAGAGAAACATTTTGTTGTTATTATTATTTATGTCTCCTGTATTTTTTTGTCTTTACGGTGCATTTGTTTTGGATAATTTTATTATTTTTTTTTTATGTATTTGTAAGAAAGTTGGAATATATGTGTATTCTTTCTTTCATCTCTTATATACTCCTTTTGTTTTATTTTATTATTATTATATTTACTTTGTATATTTGTATTTTGTTCAGGTACACCTATCCTGCAGTTACCTTTAAATTTATAGTTTGTTATATTTCACTGTATTTTGCTGTTTAAAATATAAACTTTGATTTTTTTTTCTCAATAAAGACTGGACGTGGGGATGGATGTCTATCGAGGAATTCGCTTGTAGCTCTAAACTCTCTTCGGGTGAGCTCGGTTCCTTTGGGCGTTTCACCAATAACCCTAGTGTTGCGTTATAGACAGACGTAAATATAACTTTGATTCACTTCACATCACGCCAACGGGTGGACTTCGAGCCTCAACAGATTTAAATCTCATTAGCCCCCTCCCTACACAGTGGGTCTTCAGTGGCATTAGGCTCGAACTCACGCCACCTTGGCCACGAGTCCGTAACCATGGCAACTAGGCTACCATGGCTATAGATAAATGTCTAAACCAGTGAACTCAATTTACAAGATACATTTAAAGTCGTAGGATTACATTTAGAAAGTAAAGTGGTTGCTAAATACTTTAAATCAAAAATTATTTTGTACTAGTACTGTATTTCTAATAGAATCAATGCATTGATTCACAAGAAATAAATACATTTTATTGCATTACTTTTTAGTTTTTGAAGACGGACTGAGAAAATGTAGAGAAATAATTTCTATAGATTCCTCAGTATCCTTTACGTATTAGCAAATTTTAAAAATAGAAAAGTGTTGCCAATGTGTATAATATACATTTTTTTTTTTATTGAGAACATTTAGAAACCTCGCGCACCACACACACGGAGTCTTACAAAGGAAAGAAGGAAGGGGAATACAACACATAAACATCCATGCCTTCTCCGGGATTCGTACCCACTCCCTACGGCTCCGCAGTCAGCGTCGGGCGGCAATAAGCATTATTGAACGACAAACATTACGAGAAAATGAGATGAGCAAGAGTTAGCCAACATTTTCTCTGATGTAACCTTTAATAGTGTATAACACCCCTCCCTAAGAAAACACTTGGATGTATGATTTAAAATTCGAAAGAATAAAAGGAAATATGAAAGAAAGCATTAGTTAAATAACTGTATAGCAACTGTAATTATTCAACTTAGCAGTCTGTATTGAGAAAAAAAAAGGATATCAATCACTGGCATGACCAAGTAATTTTAACGCGTTTTTCACATGTTGTATTTTACAATAATGCAACTAATGAACTTTTTACTAACAGAAAGTAATACTATACTTTAAAAAAATAAATTTTTAATTTTTAAAAAAATATATAAATTATTAAATTTAAATATGATTCGGCTCATCTAGGGCACAAATGCGACCCAATGCCGAAAACCCGAGGTCAATCGGTTGCTTATTGGCTGAGAAAAAGGTACGACAAAATATGGAACGAAGACGAAGACGAAATTTGCTTCCTAAAAGCGCTTTTGTTCCACTACGTGAAAAACACGCTAAAAAACGAAAATTTGCTTAAGAATATGTAATTATAGTTTATTGAGTGAATATGATTTTTGTATAAGCATCATCCATCATATACATATTTCAGGTATACAAGAAGAAAAAAAAATAACACCATGCATTACAGAATACATTAGTTAAATTTAAACTCTCCACAATCATTTTTCAAATCTTGAAAATTATCCTCGGAAATATTTTGCACTGAAAAGCATAGGAATATGCAAGACATATGAGCTGTTAGGGGTTGAGTAGACCTTAGGGAAATTGATACTCTTCTTAATTTAGCTGTTAAAGATATTTTTTGTGGCTGCGGTAGCCTAGTGCCCATGGTTCCGGACTCGTGACTGGGGCCAGCCATGAGTCTGAGCATTTGTGCTACTGTACTCCTGTCGTGTTGAGGGGCTGATGCCCAAAAAAAATTTGTCGTTGCTCGATGTCCTTCCGTTGATGAAGTGTGTAAGTTAGGAGAGTGGCATGCCAGCTAAAGGTCGTCCTCGTGACTTAACTGAGGTTCAAAATTTAGAGGTCTGTTGCAATAATAAGTATCCTACGAACCAAAACTTCACTTACCGGGAAATGTTCATTGCATGTTATCACTGTTGAGGCACCGAGATCTTTCGTTGGAGTAGTACGGAAGTTTGGATAGTGTGGATGCCATCTCATGTGTCCTCTTCGTCACTTAATCCGGCATCACTCGCGTGAAAAAAAACGACCTAAAGTTCTCGCGCAGGGTTTGTCATACCCAAGGGTGTTTACATTGTGTTTTTACCGTAAAGTTTGTATACAAAGGTTGAAAAGGAAGAAAAGTGGGACGTATACAACATGTTTATTACATTTTTCACACGCAAGCTTAGTTTTTTCTGTTCTTTTTTATAAGGGCATTCAGTGCATTGTTTATACACTCCTTTAATCGCGTCGTGAGTGAGTGCAATGGTTTCGCTGGATCTTAATTTTTTTTTAAAATCTGTATCTTTTTTTAACTAAACATGTAGGAGTAAACTTCTTTATTCTTTAAATTTAAAAAATTTGCAACTTCTTTTTTTATTTTCTCTTATTTTGTTCCTCAATAGCTTTTTTTCTTCAAAAGTTCATCTGAAAGTGAATAAGATGTGTACCAGTTATCTCCTTTAAAATTACGTTCTTCTCAAATGCTTCTGTGTCTCTGCATATAAAACATTTATTTTCAACAGTGTCTCCCTTTTCTAAATCTGGATCGATTTCAGTGGAGGAATCATACTTGCTGTTATACTCTTCATTTGATTTTTCCTCATCTTAACCGTGAAAAGAATTTCTTCAACCGAAAATAATGTTGTACTATAGCTATTAAATTCTGTATTTATTAAATTACTTAAATATCACACTTCTTCATCATAGCTACAATAATACGGCATAGCATAAGGAAGATTTAAAACTTGTTCATGCATTCAGAACTGTAACGGGGATTCACGCGCAGGGTATGACATACCCGAATAAGTGATATCCACAAATATATGTTTAGAATTCACCTACAAGCTAAGGCACCTCAAAGGATTGACCTTAAAGTCAGCTACACGAGAAACTATCCATTTTTGAATAAAGGCTTAGAAGGAGCGTTGAAAAAAGTTAGACGGTGGGTAGGACACACCCTGCGCGAGTAGTGCCGCGTTAAAAACTAAAAGCTATTATGTTCTATATTAGTGTTGAAATAATATAAGTACTCTTTATAATAGAAGCATCAAGAAGAAATTATGAAGACTGGACTTAATTTAATTTTAAATTAAATTAAATAATCAATTACACTTTAAACTATTATCATTCGTGAATAATTAATCTCATTACACATCAAGATGGCAATATCCTTTATCAAATGTTTGAGTTTTTGTAATAATAATAACAGAAATAATAAAATATATATACATATAAACTTAAAACTTTCCCCGATTGTTTTTAAATAAAAATTCTGAATGTTTTTGCACTACTTGTTTCGCAATGAAAACTGTTTCAATATTGTTGCTTTTTTAAAATTAATCCATCTTCAGTATTTTATTTCTCAACCTTATAGTTTGTTTCGCTTACTTCATTAACTATTAAACATCAAACAAGCGTGAAAAATATTTTTCCTTACAAACGCAGGACGGTCTAGCATTCTTAAAAAATAACATTCTTTAGTGGATTGCGCAAAACAAATTTCTGAAAAATAAATACTAAAATCTCTGGAAAAATATTATTTTCATAGAAGTGTGCTATGTGCCTGCATTGGTTTGTATTTATAAAATTTTGTTTATTTTTCTTCATGCTGTATATCTAGACTTTTCCTCTTAAAGAAAAAAAAATAGTTATATGTGTGTGTGTGTAGACTGATGAACACATTTTCTACGCATAGAAAAAAAAATATATTTTCTTCGTTTTGCGTGTATTCACTTCAATTTATACCGTAGTTGAAAGTGATTTGTTTTCTTTTGGCAGCGAGAAAGAAATGCTTCTACAAAACACACATTTTGTAACGAAATTCGAAGAATTTTTATTTTTCTTCTTCTATAACTTTTATATTGCGAGGTCGTTTTCTTTGTATATGTTTTGAGTTATAGTTGTTATACGAAGAAACATTTTGGGTATTTTATAAACTGATTGCACAGTTATGTATTGTTTTATATATATATATATAAAATTCTGGTCCACAAAAAGCTATCTTTATGTACGTACAATGTTTGTCTTAAAATATTGCTTATAGTTGATTTTTAATAGTTTATTTATTTATTTTATGTGAAGAGCCGTATATTTAATATATTTAAATTTTTTCTTTTATTTTTGGAATTTTACCATAGTAATAAATGGAGAAATGTATTTTTTTTTTACTGTACTCGTTATTAATAATATAATTTAAGGCATTTTAGCTATTTCAAACAAAAGTAAAAATATATCTACTTGTGTGAAAAATGTTTGAAAGAACAGTTTTTAGCCATAAAGGGTCATGTTATTAAAAAAATACTGCAGTCGAATAAAACATTAAAAAAATTTTCGCATTGAGGAAACATATTTTCAAAATTAAGGTCATTATTGGTGAAAGCAGGCGTGAATTTTAAGGTTAACAAAGTAGAAAAGAGATTAACTAATAACTTAACAACGTGTGTGGGCTGAATGAGGCCATATTATAAATTCAATCAAGTCTTCTCCATTGAATTCAAAATTGATATATTCGACTTATACTTGCTAAACTACTTGTAAAACTTAGATAAAATTAAAATTTGACAATTGAGTAAAAATGTTCAAATATTACGATTTTACACAAAGTTTTTCAAAATTAAAAAAAAAAATTCTTATTTTACGTGTACTTTTAAATAGAGTGTATTGTATTTTCCTGTAAGCATTGTTTTTTTTTCTTCAAGAAATATGTACTTTTTAAAAGGAAGTTTCTACAAAAAGTAAAAGTTGGCAACAGCAAAACGTATACTGTGACGTCACTTGAATTAATGAACTGATTGACTGACAACACGAGACTGCGGTTAACATGTGATTGTGACGTCACATGAATTTAACCTATTTATTGTTAGCTAAATCAATAATCCTTTTGCTCAACGTTTATAAATATCTTATTTTAATGTTTCATTTCGTATTTCATGTCATCTAGGTATCATTTTATTTTTCTTTATGTCGTAGCATTTGTTTTGGTTGGATCTTATTTTAGTGACACTTCTATTTTTCGCCAACTTTGCGAATTATTATAGTCATAGTGGTGAGAAATTCAATGCGAAAAAAAAACAAAAACAATTGGAGCAGTTTGGCACTTTTTTTCTCCTCTCCGTTGCCAAAGGTACGAACTAAACTAAGGTTTCATCTTAGCAACCAATTTGATTCTGGTGTGTTATTCGTTTCTGGAATGATTGTGAAATCACACCATTTAGGTTTTTGGCCCCCCCCCAAATAAAGTTATCGTACTGAAATGCTAGTGTCCGAACTTGGGGAATTTTTACAACTATTCGGAGGACAAATCCTTAGTGTACTGAAAGGAAGTTAGTCTTTATCTTTGTATTTTTCCTGGCTATTTAGTAATTATTTGTCCATAATAATGATTGGCACTTCCATCAACAAATTACACTAAATGAAAAGGTGTCGCCAATTCAAATGAATGTAGTCAAATGGTGTCACGGTTATTGTTATTTTCCTAGGACATACGTAGTAAGGTTTTCTGCTATTGGCTACATATTGTGGCAGTATGTATTCTATATTTTTAACATTGATAAATCTCGTGCACCACGCAATGTATAACACGGAGGCATCCAACACAGACAGAAGAAAAGATTACAACACAAACATCTATGCCTTCTCCGGGATTCGAACCCAGTCCCTACGGCACCGCAGTCAGCTTCACTGACCACTATACCTAATGGGCGGCATATTGCGGCATTGGGTGACGTTTTTTGATTTGGCGAAATTTGTCGAGCTTATAATACGTATCTATAATTATTTCTAGCAGGCTGGGTGGTAAAATTTGTCGCACTCAAGGTTGCGGGTTCAACCCCGGCTCAAGTCGGAGGACTTTCCTGATGCAGAAAGTCTACAGTGACCATGTCGTATGATTATACGGCTTGTAAGAAATTCCTAGATTGTCTGTTTGGCTTAAATCCTAGTACAGGTTCGCATCGTCAGGAGCTCAGGTGCCTCCCTCTGGGGAGGAAACTGGGAGTCAAAATGACTTTAGGTGACTGGTATCACCTATATGGTGCCGCGCTAAAAAATACCAACTCCTGGAGGATGTACTAAGTCTGCAAAGGTTAAAATATCAATTCGTAGCCCCATTAGAAAAAAAAACTATTTCTAAACTTAAGATTAGTTCTCCTGTTATATGAAGTTAATTATTAGTTAAATTTTATGGTATGTATACATTTCTTTAAAATGAAACTCGGCAAAGAAAAAAGGTAAAAAAGCTGTAAGAACACATTTTAGGTGATATAACACCGTATTTATGCACCGTAATTATAAAAAAAAATCAGGTAAGGTAAAGCATATATGCAATTGTTCTACCTAAATGCAGTAGCTGTTTTTTAAACCTCAAAGTGACATGGATAATTACCTGTTATTCAACAGAAATGCAGCCTAACGCGACCGATCGCGCATGCGCATTTCAAAACGAAATCAAATCTGTTTACCTCCTCATACCACACAATTAGTCCGAAAATGAAAGGAGACAAGTCGTCCATTCGCAGAAAAGCAAAACAAAATAAAGAAAATTCCAGTAACATACGAGAAAAGGGGGGGGGGGGAATGGGGAAAAATTCGTCCATTATATCTTCAATATTTAATGAATCGCATACGGTAAGCGCCGGTTTTGTAAGTGGCGTTTTCCCACAGTTAAACTTTCCAAGACATTGCGTCAAGTGCTGGTTTAGGATATGCAGCACATTTACGTGGAAGGCCTAATTTACTCCTAATAGCCTTCAGCAATGATACTTATTTGTCATAGTTACGGATTGTTGTTGAGTGAAACAGTTACTCCTCCCCCCCCCCCCACTTCTTTCATTTCTGAGATTTAGAAATAAATGCTGGACAAAAAGAATTAAAGTTTTGGGGAGAAAGGATATATTGTATTAATATTTTATAATTGTTGTGTTTTGATCTCTGGGATTTTTTTTAATGTTGTAACACAATGACTTGTTCTTTTGCTTGTGGTTGTTTTCAAAATAAAATTCGAACGGAGTTTAGAACGTAAAATGGCTTTATGCATTTTTAATTTCTACGATTTTGGGCAAGGCAATTACTTTGTTTTTGCCTGAAGACACAACCGAAACACATTGTCAACTAATAGTTATCGTGGACGATAATGTTCCTCTAAAATTTAGCCACACGGAATGGCAACATTGCATTTAATTTGATACAATTTAGAGACAGATCTTCCACAAAAGTTTTTGGTATGCATTCTTTATATGCTTTGATTTCTGTCATATTTATTTTATAACTCATTCAGGCGTTAGATGGGATTCTAAATATGTTAAGAACTACAACTTTTGTAAATAATTCAAACTTTTTGGGTTCTCTCCTTATTTTTGAAGCCAACTTCTGGGCGAAAAAGAATTTGGCAATTGGGATAATTCTGAAAATTTTCAACTTTTTTCAAAGGATTACGGTTTATTGGTAACTTTTTTCAATACATGACGATAATTTGTAATATATTATATCCTTTTGTAAACAAAAACTGGAATTACATATTATCAGAAAATGATCAATAATCGGTATTAAAATTTTTTCTTTCATTATCTCCTTTAAATTAACAATGGGCTAAATTCATGTGCCGCTATAGTCACGTGATAATTGCAGTCATGTTTCCAACCAATTAGTTTATACATTTCTGTGACGTCATTAACTGTAATCACATACTCCTAGCCAAAAAAATTCTCGAGCTTCGCTGTGTTGCCAACTTTAGCTTTTTTCAGAAACTTCCTTTTAAAATGCACATAATGTCTACAATAATAATGCATGTACACTCACTTCCAAAAGTTAAGCACGGAGAGGAAAATGCTAATTTCCGGAAGCCAATCAGAATTGAAGAGGATGCAATTCGCTGCAGAGGTAGATGGAAGTATGCAAATATGTTAGGTAACAGCCAATCGTGCTTTCATGTCAAGAAATATGCAAAAAGGGCAGTCTTATAAGAAGCCAGCTTTATGAAGGGTTACAGAAGTTGATTGTAAGGGCTGATAGGTGTTTAAAGCTTTCATACAGTTTGTTTTCAACACATACGTGTTTCTACGACTTCCAGAAAACGAATGGAAGATTCTGAGCGCTGGCGTGCTGTGGGGCGCATTGAAGTAGGACAGTCGATCACAGATGTTGATCTTTTCTTCGGCGATCATCATTCTGTAATTTCACGTTTACGGAAACAATTCCAAACCACACAGACAGTTGTCCGAAGGCCCGTAGGCGGTCGCCCAAGGGTTACAACCCCCCGCGGAAGATCGATATATTGCTATTGTAGCCAAGCGGAATCGCAGAGCGACCTCCACACGTGTGACATCTATGGTTAGAGCGTCCATTGGTAAGGCTATATATGCAGCTACTGTACACCGAAGATTACATATGAGTGAACTGTATGCCCGGGTACCTCGAGTTTGTGTTCCTCTATTCGTCCAATCAAGAGGAGCACGATTAAAGTGGTGCCGGGAATATGACAATTGAACTGTGTCTGACTGGGGCAATGATGTTTACTGATGAGTCAAGATTTGCTCTGGAGCCAGATGACAAGCGTGTAAGGATATGGCGTAAACAAGGAACACGCTTTCAGCCCCAAAACATCACCGAACATCACGCATTCCGAGGCGGAAGCATTAGGGTGTGGGCAGGGATTTCATTAGGATACCGCACCGACCTACACATCTTTAAACGGGGTTCTGTGACGGCTGTCCGGTATCGAGATGAAGTCCTAGAACCCATTGTGAGATTGTACGCTGCAGCAGTTGGCCCTAATTTTGTTTTAATGGACGATAACGCACGTCCCCATAGAGCGGACATCCTCGCTGACTACCTGGAGAGTGAAGGGATTGCGCGTATGGCGTGGCCAGCATATTCGCCCGACCTTAATCCCATTGAAAATCTTTGGGATGCTCTCGGTCGTACTGTATCTTCACATTTCCCACCTCTACAAGAAGAATGGCGATTGCTTAATTCTGCGGTGGTTGACCACCTAATTGAAAGTATGGTCAGAGGGTGTAAACTTTGCATACAGATGAGGGAAGATTACATACCCTATTAACGTCCTTTTTTCATTTTATGCTGTTTATTTTCACTTTATACATAATTCTGTTGAAATTTCCAGTATGACATTATCTAACAAAAATTTAATATTGTTTTCATTTCTGTATATAATTATTGATTTTGTTTTATGTATAAATATATATGCTACTTTACTGCCAAATTTTATGTCAATCAAAGCAGTATTTGTTGCTTTTTTGTATTTTACATCTTCGTGCTTAACTTTTGGAAGTGAGTGTGGATAGACAAAAGGCACTTGTTATAAAAAAATGCACAAATAATATATTAACATTTTTCTTTAATTTAAAAAAAAATTGAACAATCTAAATACTTGAACATATTTACCTAATTATCAAGTTTAAAGTTTTATATATCCACGTTTTAAAAATAGAATAACAAGTGTAATGCCAGTTTTAGACTCATTGCATTTATGACCGTCATGAAATGAACCCCTTGAGCATTCGAAAACAAATTATGGATATATGTATTAACAAAAATGGTTTCATTTAAGCTAGCTTTTGAAAAGAAACAACAGAAATCCTATTGTGTTTCAAATCAATTTTAAAAAATCCGTTGCAAATTAGAAAATTCTTTTTAAAAGATACGTGAAATGTTTCCGCATCCATGTAAAACAGTAATCTTCAAACTTGAAGGTGCTTTCGTGGAATCCCTAGAACTAGAAAGTGTTTTCGTGAAATGGGATTGTGGAAGTGTATGGAATGGGATTCCATTCCATACACATACTTCGAAGAATGTATCTCAAAATAATATTTAAAGTAGATCAGCATGTTAAACGCCCTTTATGTAATGGCAATTAAAAATATATTGCATTTATTATTAAAAAATATAATTTACTCATTAATAATAATTTGTGATCAAAGTGTTTGTTATAGCCATGCATTATATTTAGTAACTGGGATATGTGCTTCCTTTTTTTCCCACGAAATGTCGTAGTTGAAGTCTATTGAGATTAAATGTAATCGCATTATTATTCTGAGTTTAATTCGTCTTTGTAGCCACTTACGTTGAGAAATATATTTATCCTAAACAGAACGTTCTGAATAGCAATAAAACGTTTATAGCTGTGTGAAAAACCCCATGTAGTTTGCATGAATGTGCAACCTAAAATTTAGAAGCTGTTCTTTTTAAATTTAGATTTTAACATCGAATCTGTTGATATCTCCTACATAAAAGGTGTTTTTTCTACAAATGCAAAAATGTGCATTTTCCATTAGAAAGCTATTTAGTTTTGCAAGACATTGTGCTAACTAATAAGTATAAAATAATTTCGTGGAACCCGAGATATATATAGTAACAATAAATTATACACAATTTAGTAGGGAGTATATATTTATAAACAAAGCTTTTTAATATTATTTTATTATATAATAATAACAGTTTAAAAAGTGCCGCATAATAAAGTTATTATATTTAAATAAAATTTTCAATTTTAATGAACTATAGCTAACTAGCTTTGATAATGAGATACTATGCAAACTATACAAACTTCATAGAGAACGTGAATTTTGCATACAGATTTGTTTTTTCTCGATTTTTTTTATTGTGACTCGTGGAACCCCTGGGTATGGCTTGTGGAACCCCAGGGTTCCATGGAACACAGTTTGAAGACCACTGATGTAAAACATTTTACAAAGGGTAGATATTTTCACAGAATTCAAAAAATTTTGATTGTGTGTAAGGGTCACTGCAACAGCAATTATAATTGACTTATGGTAAGAATATAGTATTAAATACTTATTAAAACAAGAAGAACTATAATATACTTTATTTTAACAAATTAAAAATACGTGTTCCTCAAAGCGATTTTATTTATTTTCCGGATAAACTATTATTAAATTATCATTTAACATTTCCCTAACACACATTTCACATAACAGTTATATGTTAATCGCTAAATGGTGGGGGGAAAAAAAGGGTAATATATCCTAGTATAGGTAACATGCGTATATTGCGTGAAATGAAAATTACGACGTCACAGACTCTTTTAAAAATAACTAATTTATCAACTAAAAGAACGGTTTTGAATAAACAACCGCTGTAAAATATCTTAAAATGATTCAAACCATTTAGGGCCAAAGGAAAGGAAGCTAATTTCCAGACGGTCACATGATCAAAGCAGTCACGTGTTCTCCATTGAATTCAAAACTCACTTTAGGCTTGTACTCGGTGTTCTGCTTCTAAAATTGAAATAAAAATTCAATTGGGTTTAGGTGTTCAAAAATTAAGATTTTTCAAAAGTTTAAAAAAAAAAAAAAAAAACTAATTTTATACGTGTATTTTTTTTATGTGCGTTACTGTGTGTTGTCGAAAAATGAGTACTTTTTAAAAGGAAGTTTCAGTAAAAAACAAAAGTTGGTAACAACGGAGCTTGTGAACCGATTGGCTGGAAATGCATTATGTATATCATGTGACTATGACGTCACATGAATGTATGAACTGATTGGCTGAATACACGAGATTGCTGTTTTCATGTGATTATGACATTGCATGAATTCAACTTATTACGTTATGCAGTTTTTGTTTGTTTATCATTGAACACACGATTGAAAAATTTTAAGCAAATTTTCTTTATAAAATAAAAAATATATATATTTAAAAAAATCTCTGTTTGTCATTTTAAAAATACCTGAAATAAAAAAAAAATTACAACAATTTTTTTCAAACATAATGGGATAAATAGTCCTTTTTAACGATTGTTTTTTTAAGAAAAAGAACCACAAGTAAAAATTATGGTGTCATTTTATTTAATAAAGGAATACAATTTGTTTAAAGTAATTGTTTAAATTACCATTTTGTTTTCAATTCCCATTGATTGAAATATTTAAATTTGTAAATATATCTGCAGTACCTTTTAAAATTAAAAATTTTAATTTGTTCTAATAAGGAAAATGGTAGATTCTTGTCATGTGACCGAGGTTCGAAGTGACGAGATCCGTCGTCAATAGCCCTCACGTTGCTTAAAAGTGCGACGTTAATATAACTCTCACTCCGGAATTATGATACCTACAGACTTAAAATTTGTATAGCATGTTTCTTTTGTTAAATAGATCCACTAAGAACGAGTTTTGCTAGAATCGACTTCCAAGGTAGATAATCATTCAATTATAGATGCAGTAGTTTTACAGTAGAACGTCATTTATCCGAACGTTTATTATCCGGAGCGTCAAATATCCGAACCGAAGTCCGAATACGTTTTCGAACATTTTCAACACACTAAACAGTTGTTTCGCGTGAGGCCAAAAGTGACGGGAAAAATCTAAGATGAGAGATATTTGGGGAATTTCAGTTGTGTGATTTGGTAAATATCTGCGCGGAATATTAGGTTAGTTTGTGTCCAAGTAACGGGGTGTATACTTGCTATTTTTTGTTGATGTAGAAACCTGGATGGCATGTGAAGCAGAAGACTGGATTTCAAATGCTAAATGATGACGAGATAGTGACTTCCGTGCAAGAAGAATCCGACCCTGTCGACGATGAAACGGATGAAGACGAGGATAACAACAACAACGAAAATAGCAAAGGTCCATCAAATCCGGACGCGTTTTATGCGTTAGAGACCACTATGGAGTGGTACGAACAACAATCAGAGAGTGCTGTCCTACTCAACTATTGCTGCTCAAGAAAATCAGAGACCTTGCAACGAAAAAACGAAGGTGTACAATGGTACAGTGAAAAATAAGTGATTATTTTCCCGTAATAAAGGTTGTGTGACATTTTGCACCTATTTTGCTTTTTCTTCAAGCACTTTTCCCACATGTGATGATTTTAATATTCGTATGGTGTCTGGTTTCATATACTGCACGGATCGCATTCGGTTTTCGGTTATCCGTACAATCACGTATCCGAACGGTGTTCGATCCCAGCTAATTCGGATTTCTACTGTAGATAATTATTCAATGTTTGAACTATGACCCCAACAGACTAGAAATTTAAAAAGCATGTTTCTTTTGTTGAGTAAAAATCTGTTAAAACGGATTTTGTGGAAATCGACTCCGGAGGGTTATAGGTAAAAAAAAAAAAAAAAACTTAAAAAAAAAACTTTAATTTTCGAGCTATTAACCTACAGACTTGAAATTAGGCAAACATGTTTTTTTTCTTGAAGAAAGATCCACTAAGATTAGTTTTCTGAAAATCGATTTCTCAAGGGAGGTTGCTTTCGGTTACAGAGCAGTTAGATATGAAAGAAATAGATATCAATAATTTTAAGGAAAAACAATATATAACCATGCAGATTCATGAAATACTCAGCGAAGTAGACTGGTAGTGGCTTGTATGTATGTATAGGATGAGCACAAAGTGTTGTCCTGATTGTAAATATTTATTGTGCTCAAACTATTATAATTAGACATTTTTTTTATATATACAGTAGAACATCGTTTATCCGAATCAATTGGGACCGGACACCGTTTGGATATGCGATTGTTCGGATAACCGAAATCCAAATGCGATTCATGCAGTATATGATACTGGACCCTATACGAATATTGAAAATCATTACATGCGGGAAACGTGCTTGAAGAAAAAGCAAAATAGGTGCAAAATGTCGCAATTTTACCTTTATTGTGGAAAATAATTACTTATTTTTCGCTGTACCACTGTACACCTTCGTTTTTTCGCTGCAAGGTCTCTGATTCTCTTAGCAGTAGTTGAGTAGGACATCAGCTTGAGTGTTGTTCATACCACTCCATAGCTGTCTCTAACGCAGAAACTTGTCAGCACTTGATGGACCCTTGCTACTTTCGTAGTTTTTGTTGTTGTTATCCTCGTCTCCATCCGTTTCATCGACGACAGGGTCGGATTCTTTTATGGAAGTCACAATCTCGTCATCATTTAGCCCTTGAAATCCACATTCTTCTTCGTTTGCTTCCCTCATGGTTTTCCTTTTCTTCGCCCCATGTTCAGAGTCAAGTTTTGACGCAAAACTGAAAATGCTTTCTCGGTTTTTTTTAGGTCAGAAATTGTTGCATTTCCAACATAGAGACGCTCCACTTTCTCCTTTCGCGAGACGGTTCAATATTTCAAGTTTTGTCTGTATGTTCAAGACGTTAAGCTTCCATTTTAAATTCGAAGCCATAGCAGTTCACAACTCAACAAAGGAAAACGTATACACCCCCTCATTTTGAAATGAACTGACCTAATATTCCGCGCAGATGTTTACCAAATCACACACAACTGAAATTCTCCAAATATCCCTCACCTTGGATTTTCCTGTCACTTTGGCCTCACACGGAACGACTGTTCAGCATTGCATTGTTCGAAAACGTATCCAGACTTTGGTTCGGAAATTTGACGCTCCGGATAATAAACGTTCGGATAAACGACGTTCTAATGTATTGTAATAAAAATTATGAATTTTTTTTATAAGACGTCTCATTTTATTAAACTTCAACATGGGCCCCTTGGTAGTTCGGAGAATGACTGAAAGCGATATTCCAGTTCTCACCAAGTTTTCTATAAAATTTCTTGCACTTTATAAGTATACAACCTCAGAATTTTATCTAACTTGTTTTGCGATGTTTGAAGTTGACAGGCTTAGTTGGGATTTCGTTGAATAAATTACCGATCGTTGTTTCACTCACACTAGACCTTCCATATCTAGGAAGGTTCTTAACGTTTCCTGTTTTATTAAATATTTCATACAATTGCTTTGTTGATTTTATTCCAGGAGGTTTGCTTCCATAATAACGTCGAAATTTACAATGAGCAGTGGCGCACACAAGGGGTGTGTCCTGGGGGTCCAGACACCCCAAAGCCCTTGAGTTTTTTCGATTGATGATAATCCTTTATATATATATATATATATATATATATATCGTAAAATTTAATTAAGTACTTGCAATTAACAATTTATTTTATTAAATAATTCTAATTATTAATTCAAAAATTTATTTTTTTGCTGTTTTTTGTCAACAAAATGGACAAAATCAGAAGAATCAATTGGTGTTGCTTTGAGGTATGATACGAGTTGGGGGACTTTCGACCATGGACTCCTTCCCCCCTTGAAAAAGTTTTGTATGCGCTACTGACAATGAGCATTAATGGGAGATTTCGTTTCGTGAACCAAAGCACACATTGGGCTTCCTCTCGAATTGACACCATTTCTAGAAAAAAATTATCTTTCTTACAAATGTTTCCACGTAATTCTTGAAGGAGCATTTGTGCCGTACATTGCTCATTAAAACTGCTAATACTGATCTATCCAATGATAAACGAGTTATACAATATTATACTTCTGTGACAATTAAATAACCGAACTAGACTTACAAATTAGCTTTATTGAAAACAATGTACAAATACCTTTTAATCGCCTTCAACATACTCCCCGTCAGTGGCGCACAAAAGGAAAGAGGGTTCCTCGGGTCCGTACCCCTCAAAGACCTTAATTTTTTTTCGATTGATTATAATCCTATGCATACAGTACGTAAAATTTAATAAAGTGTTTATTTTTAATAATTACTTTTATTAACTAATGTCAATTATTTATTCAATAATTAATTTTAACTGCCCCCCCCTCGAAAAATCAACAAAATTAAAACAATATGTTGGGCGGCGTATTGGAGCATGATATGTGAATGGTGGACTTCTATTTTATGTGATGGGATGGTGGACTATGTGAAAGTGGACTTTATTTCCAACCCTGGACCCCCACCCCTTGAAAAATTCCTGTGTGTGCCACTGTCCCCTTCCCTATCCATACATAGCAACATACGAGTTTTACCCCCTTCAAAACAGTTGTGCGACTCATTAGGTGTCATCATCTTCAGAAAGTGGGCCACCCATCTATTCTACAGACTGAAAATGTGTTCCTATCAGTGATGTACACAAGGGGGGAGTCCTGGGGATCCGCCCCACCAAAGCCTTGATTTTTTTTCGATTGATTTTTATTCTATGTATATAGTACGTAAAAATTAATTATTTGTTTTTAATAATTCATTTCATTAATTAATGCTAATTCATTCATTCATTAATTTTTTACTGTTTTTTGTTTCCGAAAATCGATAAAATTAAAAGAATATGTTGGGCTGCGTATTGAAGCATGGCACGAGAACAGTGGACTTTCGACCTTGAAAAGTTCCTGTGTGCGCTACCGGTTCCCATCAATGCATTTTTCAATTTAAGAAACATGTGAAAATCGTATGGTGCGAGATCTTTGGAAAACGGTGGATGCTTGAACAGAGCCATACTTTTGTCCGACAAGAACTGTTTTACAAAGAGCACAGTATGCACAGAGACGTAGTTTTGGTGCAAGATCCACGTGTTGTTGCTCTACAGATCTTACTTTTTCTTCCTCACGCTTCTTCTGAACTTTATAATGACTTCAATGTAGTACTGCTGTTTTGCCGTTTTACCCCGAGTTGCCCATTCAACCATGATGATGCCATTAATATCGAACCAAAACGATGAACATAGCCTATTCTTAATGTCACAGATTGGCAAGAACGTTCATTTTCAGTAACCTCCCGATCTTCCGAAAATCGTTTGTACCATTCAAAAATTTGACTGTGTGACGTGCAATTATCTCCAAACACTTCTTTAACAATTCAAAATATTCGGTTAGAATTTTGTTTTTAATTTCCCGAGGAATTTCGAATTTATGCGCAGCTCGATTTTTAAGTTTATCATGATCGCGGCACTTCGACACCCCAACGTTTTACTCAAACAAGGATAAAAAACAAACTGAACTAAATAGGGTGATGGAATAAAGTACCACCAGCACCAGAAGGATGAAGGTCAATTATATTCCATTATTCCTCTCTAAGCCTAACGGCTAGGGCAAGCGCAGTTCGGGAATTTAATTATCACACCTTGTGTTAAATGGCTGTTTTGTAATGAATTTTTATAATTGGAGCAAGACTTTTGGTTTACCCTATATGACTATGATTCTCTTTGAAAATGACTTGACTTGAATCAAAAAGTAAGTAATTCTATTGAAAATTGCATATTTTGAAATTTAAGGAGTGAAAAAATAACATCCAGAAAAACATCATCAATCAGTAATACAATTCGATAGAAGTACATAACATAAAACAGAAGAAAAAAAAAGGAAAAGTTTCAAGTCCCATCTCCTCACAAAACAATACCCATCAAATTCTCGAATAAAAATCAAGAGAGGAAATTTGCAAACACTCCATCAAAATTCATCTACTCCTTCATCAAAGAAACAGCGTGTTTCCTAGCGCGCGAAATAATGCTAGATATACATATAAGACGCCAACGGGATGAGAAGAGCATAAGCGCACGCCATCAAAAATCCATCTAGTCACCCCTCCCCTCCCTTTTTGTGAGAAGCGCAAATTTATATTCTAATACATACTATACCGAGCAAAGAAGGCATGCTTTGCTTTTTGCGCATTAATATTTCACCCTTTCGAAAGGTATGAGAGAGAGAGAGAACAGGGAATAACCGTTAATGGAAAAGCAGAAATGTTTATTTATTTGGCATACATGTGTTTTCAATAGATACTGATAGATGTCTGTCCTGTCTTCGGATTATCAAGCGAGACAGGCGTGCCTTTTTTAGAGTGATTACGGTTTTGTTTTACGAAATTTCTATTGTCTACGTCATCCTGTTTTGAGGAATGCGCTAAAAGATTTATATATCTTTAAGAACGATAAATATGTGTTGTCCTTTCTCTTTAAGTAACAGATATTAGAATGTGTTCTTTTCGGAGGTTACTTGATGAATTTGATGCTTTGTATATCGATTATTGACAGAAAGAAGAAATAAAATGTCGTTTAAATACAGCACATCTATAAATCCCAGTTACATACAATTTCTAAGTAACAGGGAAAACATTACCTGCCTCATATATATTACTAGCCATTACCCACCCGCTTTAAGTATTTTCTAATGTTGTATGAATATATATATATATATATATAAATTATTGATACCTGAGTCCTAGCATTAAACGTTTGATTCAATTGAAAAACATCCTTTAACTCTCTCCTCTTGATTTAAAAAAGGCAGGACTTCTAAATCATAATTTATAATCATTTCTAAAATTGTTGTAGAATTATCTTTTTTGCTCCCCTAAAGTGGATTTCCGCAAAGCTCATTTTTAGTGAATTTCAAGAAAATAAAAATGCTTACCAAATTTCAAGTATTAATATATTTTTTTTCTAACGGGCTGCTGATTGGTGTTTTATCATTGCAGACCTAGTGCATTTCCCGGGAGCTTGTATCTCTTTTTAGTGCGGCACCATATAGGCAAATACCAATCGCCGCAAGTAATTTTGACGCTCAATTTCCTCTCCAGAGGAGGGCATCTAAGCTCTTGACGATGTGAACCTGGACTAGGATTTAATTTTTCCGAGAGCACCTAAGCCAAATAAACACTCTAGGGATCTTTAACATGTCGTATAATCATAGGACATGACCGCTGTCGATTTTCAGCATCATGAAAATCCACCGACTTAAGCTGGGGTCGAAGCCGCAACCTTAGGTACAGGAAGACAGCGACAAACCAACCACGCCCCCCCCCCCCAGCTGGCTCAAGTATTAATCTAATGGTTTCAAAAACGGGAATTTCTTTTAATCAATACGCCCATTTACGCTCCCTTAGTAAGGGAGTTAATGTATCCATGTAATGGGTTCCAAAAATGAAAAAAAAAAAAATTCCCATAAATTGTTTCCTTAACATATCCAGAATACGGTGGGGAAGTGATTTTTTAAAATTCGAAGTCGTTATAAAGAAGCAAGTGTTAGAAGAGCAGCTGTTCGGAGCACTGAGTTGACAATCAAAGCTGGGCCTATTGTGCACAGTCGGCTTGATATCATCGACCTTCTATGCAAATATACGTTCATATAAGTTTGTAGAGGTTTAAAGGAAAATAACTATAGTTATTGAATATTTCGTCGAACATATTTTGGTTTTCACCACCAGGCATCGCCGATTGAGGGTAAGTAAAGATTTTCATTGTTTTAATCAGACTTGAAATTTTAAGCGCGATTTTCTCAAAACTGTGTTTTTCAAACTTTCCTCCATCATATCTCAAGAACGGTTTGACAGAATGACTTCAAATTTATAGGGTCGATGATCTCAGCACATATATACGCACCAAATGGACACCGATTATTCCAAAATTCAAAATATTTCTATTTTTTATAACAGGAACATAACAAAAAAAAAACAACCCATGAAATTCGAAACTTTTTCTTCAAAGTCTACTAATTTTCCAATCCAATTTTTGATATTTTCAATTGAGTATAGTACATTCTGTGTATTTAAGCTAATAGATTGAAATGCCATTATTTTTTATTTTATTTCAGATAAGCCAATCAGCCGGAATCCTGGAGCAAGTGAGCGTCCCTTTTTTCGAGGCGGGTATGTTCAGAGCGCTATAACTCACGTTCTATTGGATATTTTTAGCTAAACATTAAAATATATACTCTTAAAATACATATAAATAAATGATAAAAAACATAAAGTTGTGTATCTTTTTACTGGTCGTCAAAAAATTCTCTAAAAAGGCTTAAAAAACCGGCCGTCACATGGGTGAACCGCCTTAAGCATCAGGAAATTTCACTAGTTAGATATCTAACTAATATAGAAAATTAAATTAGTTTGTGTATAAAAGCAATTAATGTCTAATTAAATGATTTAATTGCAATTGTCTTTAATGCAATAATTTTCAAGCTTTTAACATTTTTGAACATTTTTTGAGCAACATATTTATTTATTTTTTATTTTTACCAGATTGAATTTTTCAATTTTAAAAATTCTATTTTCATGAACACACTTTTACTGTCTATTTAAATATTTTAGAATTCATCATTTGGAGAAATAATAATTTTTTTCTTTACTCTCTTCTTCCTCATAACAAGATTTCGATTGTTAAAAGATTCCGTAAACATATCGGACATGTCTTCCATTAAAAAGTCCCCTTTGTTAAGCGACTACTTTTATTTTTTTAAATAAATAAATAAAAAAAAAAATGGAACAGAGTAGTCGTTTCGAGAAGATTTATTATATTATCACAACGCCCATGAATGTTTCATTCGTCATTAAAACCTTTACTTTTATTCGGCATTGTCGGCCAATAAACATAGTTTTTACCGTGATGAAAACCCCATTACTTTCATCGACCAGACGCAAAAGCTAATTTACTTACTCTTTACAAATATAATCAGCAGATAAATCGGTTGTTTTTATTATTGTTTCATTTTTTTTCTCAAGGACCCCCTCCCCCATCTCATCTTCTATGGTCTCTCACATCATTTCGTTATTTGTCTCTCTAAGAGCTTCTTTTTACTAATAATATTCAAATGGGAATGGATGAAAGAGATTTAATGGCAATAAAGCCCGTTGGAAGGGGGTAGCAAACGACAAAATAAAAAAAAAATCGTCTGCAATTTGCGACAAATGCAATATCCTTGATCAGACGAAATAATGTAAATGCACATAAAAAGCGGCAGCGGAGCTAAAAAGAAAAAGGTACTAAGTGATAAGGGAATGTACAATCAAAAGATGCAATCTTGGTGAGGAGATAGGGGGGGGGAGAGGGGAGGCCTCACCCCAGGATTCTCATTGGTGCAAGCGATAAAAAAAAGAGGCACCCCACTCGAATTAAGAAATTCAAATTCCAAAATAATTTATTTATATCTCTTCGCCGAGGGTTGTCATAGCAACAGCAACTACCACCCCTCCTTTTTTTGTGGAGCTTTTATTTTTTTTTATCTCTTATCTCATATGAAGCATAACATTTCGCAACATTTTACTAATTATGTAAATAACGGGAACTGAAAACGCCAGAAATCGAATCAGCTTCCAATTTTTTCCCCACTCCCCCCCCTTTTATTTATTTATTCCCCCTACCCCAGGGCTTCAGCTCCCAGAATTTTTTAAATGCATAAGGTTTTTTTTTCACATTCATTATTTTTTCTTGTTATTATTACTTTTTTTATTTTACTTATCCGTGGTGCTTACATATTTCATGCTCTAAGAAACATATAAAAACATTCTTTTTTTTTCCAATTCTCCATTTGTTAGATTTTTTCCCTCTTTCTCTCTGTACATTTTTTAATTTTTTTCCCTCTCCACCGTAGAAAATATGCAAAAATTCTGCTACGTAGCTAACATGTAAGGATAGATAAAAAATAAATAAATAAAAATCTCTATGATAACTGACATTTAATGGGTTTTCTATACCGAAGTAATGCATATTTAACAGGCACCGAAAAAAGCCACTTGTGCACCCCTGCAATTTCTTTTTACTTATACAACCTACACTCACTTCCCAAAGCAAATGCATATTTTATATTTCTCTTTCACTTTGATTCCCCTCTCCCCATCCCTTCTCCCCTTCCACTCTTTTTTACATCCCTATTTTAGTTATGCTGCAACGATTTTTAAAACGCACCCTAAGGCTGCAGTTTTTGTTTTTATTTTAATTTCTCCCTTTTTTTTCATTTTCCCCATTAATTTTTCCGGCGTTTCTTTTCTGTTAGTCGTTTCGGGGGGTATTGCGTTTTTGTTTCATTTGCTAGGGGTGGAGCACCCCCTCCTCTTCCATTCTAGCTGTCTTTATTCGTTTTTACTACTTCCATTCCCCTCCCTCTGCCTCCTCAAGCCACTGCCCTCTTTCTCCGTGGTTTTTTAAAGGAAGATTGTGAATACGTATAATTAGCTTTAAATATCTCTAATATTTATGTATTAGAGAGTAAGGATGAGCAAAAAAATTGGATTTGGAATAAAAAAAAAGATAAGAGAGGGTATAGAGGGGTTGGAGAATGGGTATTAAGCTAATGGAGGGTTGGCTAAAGGCGCACTAAAACAGAAACAGAGATGAAGGGGGGGGGGTAAAAAATATTTTTAAGGCACGCGCGGCCTTAAAAAGAAGTGACGCTGTTCTATTAAGTTATCCTGAATTTGATGTAGTGTAAATTAAACACCAAAAGTAATCAGAATAAAAAAAGATTTAAAGATGGGTATTTGTCACTTAAATATGTAAAAAGCTTCACGAGCAGCTAGTGATGTATGCATTAAGAAAATTTAAACATGTTAATTATCTACTTTTAGAGGCATTTTTTTCCCCTGCCGTAATTATATCAGACGCGTGTGAGAGATTTTTTTTTTAATAAGAAGTGTATCATCGGTGATGTTTGAAAAGGAAAATATTTCTTCTTTTTTTGTATGTGTTTGTGTGTATGAGATTCATTATTTATTTTTTTTATCTTTCACTTTTTTTTGTTATTTATCTGTGTTAATATGCTTCAGTTTCTTGCTTTCATTTTTTTCTTCAATTTAAGGGTTGTCAAGATTTTGTTCCTGGATTGCTTAATATGTTGTAAAGGTTATAAAGTACGGGTTTGTGTTATAAACTGTCTTCTTTTCTCTATCTTACGTTTTATAAATAAAGTCATTTGAAACTAAATAAAATATTTAAAATAAAGAAATTTGATCTAAAGACTATTTCTTTTAGCATGATTCGCACTAAAAAAGTTTGAAACAGTTTCCCTCGCCTTGTGGAAACAATAGCACAGTCGCTATTTTAAATTACACCTTAAATTTTATGGAATAATTACTAATTATTCTCTTCTTGTTCTCAATCTGATCCATGGTGTCAGATTGAGGCCCACGACATTCATCGTGACAGAAGGCAGTACGAAACCATACAGGTAACAGTACGATTTGGCACGATTCCACCCTAATTGTGAGAGCCTCCCACCTCTCTTTCACTTCCACCAACCTCTCGAGAGAAATTACGGCTCGATGAATATTTAGTGTGCTCCTATGACAGGCACTATACATACACATACTAATGTCTTTTTCGGGATTCGAACCCAGACCCTACTGCACAGCAGTCAGACTCACTAACCACAATACCGGGTGGGTTACTCAATTATTCTTTTAACACTTTCAACCTAATTTTAAACTTACCCAGTCTCTAACTGGGCATGGAAACTTTAAAGCCTATTTGAAACGCTTCAATTTGTCGCCTACTGAGCAGTGTTCTTGCTCTTACTGACACAGTCCAGGATGTCAAGCATCTGATACTTGCTTGTATTAAATTCACTTCCGAAAGAACCCCTGGAGGGACTCCCGCCTCTCTTCTCCTTCCACCAACCTCACAAGAGGACTTGCGGCTTGACGTCTATTTAGAGTATCCCCATGCCACGAAGGCACTATACATTTACAAACACCCATGCCTTCTCCGGGATTCGAACCCAGGCCCTACGGCACCGCTGTCAGCGTCACTAACCGGATGGGTGGCCTGAAAGATATTTAGATGGAGGAACCGATTGTTTCTTTTGTTTTTATCGTTTCACTGAGAAACAATACAGTCTATTTAAAAGGTTAGGGGGAAAAATCGGAAAAAAACTTATTGACTTGCTCTTATAAACTTTATAACTGTGGATTCAAGTATCCAGAGAGCCTATATTGACTTTTTATTATTGTCACACTCTGTAGTAACATGAAGGTATTGGCTACGAGCCTCGCGATTCTGAGCCATTAACGAAGAAAGAAGAACGCTTGACATTATTGGGAAATGGAACGCGAGGTGTTCCTCCATCCCAAATCAAAATGTATTTGGGCCTTGAAGTGGAGAGGCCTGGATTGAGAGGGAGCTTCCTGATTTGTGCCATTTACGAGGACGACATCTGAGGTGATATTCGACTCTCCAAACTTAAACATCATCCAACGTGAGGACTTAAAGCCTTGACAGAGTTAAGGCAAATCAGCTCCTCTGTAATGCGGGTTCTTAGAGGCACTATGGTTTGAGTCCACGATCCAAAAGAAACTATGAGGGGGGGGGTCACTGATATTTCGACTAACCACGGCGTAGGGAAGTTTAACCGGAAGTTATGATAGTACAAAAGAATAACTAGTTATTACAATAAGTAACACAAGCGAGTAATAGTAATACAAGCGAGTTAGAAAAACTCCTAAGATAATTCTCTTACGTCTGAGAGAGAGAGAGAATCCAACAGTTAAAAAAATACAATAAAAATTAATGAATAGATAAAGGGGAGAGAATTTATTGAGCAGTTTTCATCTTTAGTAATCACTCTTTAAAACAAAAAAAATTCCTCGCGCATAAACGATGAATTATGCCCTGGAAGGTTCATCAAATAGAAAGACAACAAACGAGACCTTAAAAAAAGGAAGGGGGAGAACGAAAATAATAATAAGGGCCTCTTAATAAACCTCCTCTTATCGTTTTTGAATTTACCAACAACATTCCCTCGCCAAGTCTCCTTTATGGAGAGATCGTGAAACTAATGGGTCGCACCAATACGGAAAATGCTGCCAGTAAGGCTCTCTCTTTTTTAAAGAGACATTTTTCCTTTTCTTTTAAAAATAAGAAGGAATAAAAAAAAAGAGCTTTTCTTTAAGTAAGTATTATATAGAGAAATGCGGGCTATTACAAAAAATAAATGATATGAGACCGGCGAGAGACGTTTCGACTGCTTGTCCTTAATCTTCGTGGCGACGAAAAATGATTTTCCGATTAATGCGGTTGTGTTCATGCCATTGCGGACATGCTAATGAGGCGGAACTTTCTCGCCAAGAAAAACGCCAAAAATAACACCAAAAAAAAAAGTGGGGGAGTTTTCATCGAAACTGAAGAATTATATATATAAGAAAGAACAAAAAAATAAAGAGAAATGGTAAGGGAGAAGAGGAGGGGGGGGGGAGGATCGAACCTCCCACATGTATATAAAGCGATTATTTCCTATAATAAATCACCACCCCACAAAAGAATGAAGAAAGGGGGGGGGTATTTCTTGGGAGGATATATTTTTTTCTTGTTTTATGTGTGGGGAATAGATCAAGGGAGGGGTAGGACGCACTGGAAAATAGCGTTCTCAGTCCCCATTATACTTTTGAATAATCGCCCCCACTTTGAATATTTCCGCAAGTGAGTGAGCTCCAGTTATCACTTTTCTATTGGTCGTTGATCACTCGCTTCTTCTATCCTTCGCACTTAGCTGCCCAAAAAAAAAGGGGGGGGGGGAGAACGAAAAATTGATAATAATAAAAAGAACGATAAAATGAAAAGGAAAGTAATATACTGTTCTTACTCCACTCCACTCCCCTTACCCCGAGAGGATACTTGGAAGTCTTTTGCTGATTGGTGGATTCTTTCGAACGGGGGGGGGGAGGAGTACCTCTTGATGAGAAATGAGATTAATGTGCGACTGATGTGTTTGAAGAAGGACCCTGTACTAATGGCATGCTAGATTAGGTGAGGAAAAATAACATTAAGGGGTGTTCTGACGTCACATTGTAAAGAGAAATAGAACGAGAAGGGAATTACTTTAGCAAAAGGCCGAGAGTGAGAGGGCATTGTTGAGTAAATTAAGTTGACCAATGTGTGATATTTTTAAAATATTATTATTTTTTTTATGAAAGTTCAGAAATGAGAAGATTAAAGATTTAAAAAATTTGGTGTTTGGGTTTGGGCTATTTATTACATTAGCCAAAGTGTAAAAATTCTTATAATTTGGGAAACATTTAGCTCCAAGTAAAGTACATAATTCTTTCTCAAGTCACGCAATTACATTAGGTAGTTAGGATTTATATCAGAGTCGCATATTACTCTACAAATAATACATGTTGTTCCCAACGTTTTCTCGCAGATTCATTGCAATAAGGACCCTGACACAGACAATTCAGTAGTCACGATCACGAATTCGTGGCTAGAGTTGCTTTTATTGAATCGTGGATTAAATTCTTAGGGCCACCCCCTTGTGTAAAGCAGCTATGTATTCTAAATATGTCGACGCTCCAAATCCTCACGTTGACAGGATTTCGAAGTTAGGAGAACGGGGTGCCAACTCAGATGTCGTCTTCATCACTTTACTATGATTAAAAACACGATGACCATTTGGTAATAAGCCCTCGTGTTGTTTCGTAGTATGACGTTAATGAACAATCAATCAAGCAAGCAAGCAACCGACATGTAAAAAAAAAAAGGCTAGAGTTATACATTTTACTCTACAGAGCAAAAGAATGATTCTTCGGTGACAAGCTGTTGACCTTGGTAAAAGTGTTCATTTGATCTACCAGCCTACCGGTTTGCAGCTACACCGTTCATGCCTTAGACCAGGGGTGGCCAACCTTTTTGGGAAACGTGCCACAATCTGATAAAAAAAAATTACGTGTGCCACCTTTAACTTTTCCACCAAAATAAAAAATATATAAAGTTACTTATAGGCTTTTTATGGGTTATTTACACCAAAAACATACTTTTAAATGCAAGTTCTTTACAGTGAAAATGTAAAAAGAAAATGGTATAACAAATAAAACAAAGTAGAAACTTATACTTTATTGTTGATAAATTTTTACAGGATCAGTCAGTTAGCTAAGATACAAAATAAAAATAAACAACTTGAAACATTTAATTTTAAATTATTACTTAGCAGTCTTAATGTGGCTTTTGAATCTGTAGTTTTTTTACTAAATCATCTATATTTGGATTATAGTTCGTGAAGATGCTAACAAAATTAGGTGTTTTACGTGTATATCAGTTAATTTTGAGCGATATTTTGATTTAATTACATTCATAACAGAAAACATTTCTTCACAAACATATGTTGATTCAAACCTACAACAATATGTGACCTCTAAATCATGTAAATTTGGAAAACTGCTTGGTGGCACAAATTTCCGAAATTCGATGTAATTCGGATCATTTGCGGTTAAAATAATTTCCTTATATTTGCTTTTTAGAGTAATATGGTGCTGTAGGTCAATAATTTCAATTTGTACCTGAGGTGGGTAAGAATTAATGTCTTGAAGAGAAATGGAAAAAGGATTAGTGAAAAGTTCAGTATTTTTTTATTATCTTTAAAATCCTCAAACCTGGCACTGAAAGAATCCTGCAAAATGGATATTAAATTTTTAAATCTATCATAGTCTGGAACATTACTAACTTTGGCAGATAATTCCTGCATTCATGGGAAATGAGTTAATTTTTTTCTCTCCAAAATCCAGACAAAAAAGCTTAAGTTTTGTTCACAAAAGAAGATATATGACCAACTAGGGTAGGAAAAATACAATTTTTTCCCTGTAATCTTAAATTTAAGTTGTTTAAATGTTCCATTATATCGGTAAGAAAAGCTAAATCCCACAGTTAATTTTCACTCTTGAGGAGCGAGCATTCACTGGGCAGTTCATTGTTTTCTTCCAGATATTCTAAGACACATTCCCTCAAACTCCAAAATCTCGCAAGTGAACTTCCTTTGGAAAGCCAGCGCACACTACAATGAAGGAGTAACTAGCCATTTTCTTAAGTTTCTTCGGGGAAAAGCGTACGAAATCTTTGTCTATTCAGAGCACGAGCTCGTATTTTGTTGATACAGCGCACCAAGGGGTCAACAACGAAAGACAAGTTTAAGTCCTTGGCACAAAGAGCTTCTTGATGAATAATACAATGATACTTGAAAACTTTTCTTCTCAAATAATTTTCAAGCAATGCAACAAAACCTTTTATTCGGCCAACCATGCAAGGCGCTCCATCTTTGCAAGCACTGTCTAATTTTGTCCATTCTACTTTGTTAATTTCAATTACATTTTTAAGTTCCATAAAAAATGTCTTCACCTGTAGTTAAAACTAGTTGAGACGCATACAAGAAGTTCTTCCACAGTATCAAAATTTTCGTTCGTGTAACGCACAAAGATGCTTAACTGCACATTGTCAGTGATATTACAGCTTTCATCCAAAGTTTATGAAAAATATTTGCAATTTTGAAGTGCAGACACAATTTGCGTTCCAACATCCTGGCCCATGTCATCTATACGACGCATGACGGTATTTCTGGACAAAGCTATTTTATCAACCATATTTTTGACATTAAGATCACCGACATTTTGGGCGAAAATTAAAAGGCTGCTTTTTATTAGCTCCTCTCCGTCTGAATATGGGTTTTTCTTGCGGGCTAACAACAAAGAAAGTTCATAAGAAGCCTTCGCCATGGTTTCTATTTCGTCATTTCTCTTCTGGGACAAAGATTGTTGGCCGGCTAAAGGTTTCTTTTTTTTTTCTAAAATTCCGTTCGCAAATTTGATACAACAGGATATTTGCTGTTGAAATCACTATGCAGTTGTTTGAAATGATTGTCCAAGTTAAATTTTTTTGGAACTGCTATACAAATTCCACATATCAAACAGGTTTGGAAGAATTTTGATGTGTAAACAAGTATTGTTTTTCCCAGACAATTTTAAAATCACGTGCTGCAATATCCTCTTCATAATTTCTTTTCGATGTTGAAGGTTTACTCATAAACATATTGAAAATTAAAAAAAAAATTTAAACAACTATGCTCAACACTAAAATCTAAAAACAATTTTAGAAAAGGAGAAAATCTAAACGTCTTGCTAAACAGAGTTTAAAATCAACTGAGTCTGACAGCTAAAAACAATTTGCCAATGTTACGCAACAAATTTTATAGGCTCCGAATCCAGAATTCTGATTAGTCATGGATGCAAGTTCACACTCCCTCTGCCTTACAAAGCGGCTACTTTGTGCAGATAGAATTACTTCTACCGTAACAACAACTGCACTCCTAATATATTGCAGAATTACTTCTTGACATTACAGAAATTGTAAATAGCCAACATCTCCGGAAAAACCTTTTTACCTGACATCACGCTGACAGTCAATAGCTATAAACTTCAGCCCTGCACGGGGAAGCTGAAATTTGAATGGAAATCTGAGATGTTAAAAATTAACCGCCCCCGAGAGAGGGTGACTTTTTGGGCAGTTTCGACCGTCCGAGAGAGAGAGAATTTATTTGTTTTTAGTCTTACGTTACTCAACACTTTTCTCGGAACGTTACAAAGCAGTAGAATTGTAAGTGTTGGAGCAAAAAATGATCTCATTTTTGGCGTTTTTCTGAAGAAAAAAATCTTGCTTAGTGCCCTTAAAAGCTCACGCTGAAAATTTCTGTTTCTTATATATTCTCTACATGACAATTTTTTTTATTGTAATTCAATTAATTCAGTAATATTTTCATAATATTTTGTAATTTTTCAAAAAGCCTTCGCGTGCCACAGTTACGACCACCGCGTGCCACAATGTGGCACGCGTGCCACGGGTTGGCCACCCCTGCCTTAGACGATTGAGTCGAAAGCAATCCCTATTCGGGCAAAGTCGTTAAAGGCTTTTATCCCTGTCCTTTGTTGTTTGTGACTTACTGAAGGAGGCACCGCTGTAATTCTTTATTTCTTCTACTTAAAAAAATTGTTTATAACGTTCCATTTTAAATACTGACTACTTTATTTTTGTAACACAAAACAACTTCGAAATGAACAGATGAACAGGAGTTTATCACTTATAATGCAAATCCATTCAATGCAAGCCCTGCTATATTACAATTAGTAGTTTGAGCAATAAGTTCATTTAGTACTGATTGGGATTCCATTTTATAATCTTCTGGATCATCTTCCGATCAGTTTTTTTTTTCCCTTTCTTTTTCGAAGGCACATTATAGAGGTTGCGGGGGCTGTGTCAAGTAAGTGAATAAATATTAATGTCGCACTGTTCAGCTACACGAGGGCTTTTGGTGACGGACCTCGTAATTTTGTGCCATAGTCAAGTGACGAGGACGACAGCTGAGCTGGCACCCCCTCACCAAACCAACGGGAGGACGTTTGAGATCTCGACAGATTTAACGTGCATCGCTCTTCTACACGGAGCGGGGTCTGTGGCACCTCAAGAATCAAGGGAAAGGAGCTGAGATGGAATTTTATAGACTGTGTGGACGGAGGTATAACCACTCGAGTGAGTGATCTTGGACGATAGCAGCAAAAGGGGTTGCGGGGACGGCCCCACCTGGGACACAATTGTATGAAGATCTACAAACATTGTTATGGGTTTGAACTCAGCGATAAGCTGAGAAGATAGCATAATTAATCTTGAATTTAATTTTTTAAAATTAAATTACAAATAAAAGGCATTTAGGTTACTAGCTATGTGTGTTTTCTCACGCTACCCAGTATTTATGAAATTTTAAAGCCTCACGACATCACAGTGTGTATTTGCTAATTCGATCACCGAGAAAAGGGGATGGTGTGGTACAGGAAATCTACAAAAATAATTTACCTCTAATCTGTATGATAATCTAAACGTGTTTGTAACGGTTCATACTGTCTCCAGATATTAACGTATAATTGTTCGTTATATTTTTAAAAACAATTATGTGTATAACATAATTTCTTTTAATCGATTGTTAATTAATAATGAACGAAAATCAGCAGGTGTTATGAACAAAATGTTAGGTGATTGAGAAAGAATTTCTCATCAGCACAGAGCGAACTTACGGGGGAAAGAGCCAGAGAAAATGTTTTAAACAGGAAAAAAAATATTCTGAATAAGTTTGAAGAATTATTCAATACTGTTGGAAAAGTACGTGAATTGATTAAAAAAAAGTATCCAAGTGAAAAAAAAATTAGAACAAGGCGAGAATTAGAAAATGATATTTTGTTTTATCTTATGATGTGTGGGGAAAAAAAGGAAAAATATTAGTTCAAAATTTTTTCGCTGATTTCCTCTTTAAAAATAGAACGCGTGGGCTCTTTCCTTTTGTCAGATATTGAGCAATAAAAGTGGTCCCTTACTTTCACTTTTTAGCCTTCCATTATTTCCAATTAATTTTAGGTTAAAAATACAAATATTTTTATTTTAACAAACTTTGATAGAACCAATTATTTACTCTCCTGTTTGAAATGATTTATCTCTCTAGTGTTATTTATAATAATTATTTCAATGCGGTACCTATGAACAGAATTATGTAAGGCAGGTGTTCCTGTATTGTACTGGTTTGGTTATACTTTTTTCTGACTAATGAGAAAACCGATTCTTTCGGCTTATCGCACGGCCATGATCTCATGTCAGAAAACTTTTCACTTGAATCTCTTGAGTACAAATGAAAACCCTGCCTCAGGGCACTATCCATTCAGTGGCGTAAGGTACACCCCCGCAACCCCCACATCATGAGGGGGGGACAGGATTCTAGGGGACCCAAAGCCTGACTGATGCTAAATACGTATATATCCTTTGTAAGATCTAGCTTGGGGTCCAAAATCAGATTTCACAGGAGAGCCCTAATACTCTCCGTTACGCCACTGTATCCATTTATACATTATATACTACTACCATATGTATATTTACATATTGCTATCCCATGATTTTGTCACTTCAGTGTCTTTAATATTAGTTTCCACAAAAATATAGTGACCAAAGTAACGGACTCGTGGCAGGCATGTCATGAGTTCGAGACTAGTACCGCTGAAGACGTGTAAGGGAGCGATGTACGTTAAATCTGTCGGGAGCTAAACGTCCTTCCATTGGTGTGGTGTGGTAGTTAGGAGAAGGGGTGCCAGTTCAGATATCGTCCTCGTCACAGGACCATGGTTCAATACGGCGAGGTCCGTCGCCAAAGGCCCTCCTGTAGGTGAACAATGCGACGTTAATATTCACTGACTCACTCCACAAAAGTATTTAAATTAGGGGCCAATAAATTTTTTGGACACACTGCAGATTAATTACGAATAATCAAGCAGAGTAGTTTTTTTTACAAATAAATCGTTTTTAAACCTAAACTTCCTTCTTGATCAACTTCCATGTGGTTTCGCTCAAGGTCGAGCTAGGTCAAAAAACATTCGTTTTTTTTTTTTAACGAAGAATGAAGTTCTGAGAAAGTGAACCTTTGAACGGAGAACCGCTAAAAGTATTCGTAATTGACATAGTTGGCGTGTTTGATATTTCAATGAACCGCTCCATCTCACGAACACTTAATGACTCCTCAGCAAAATTCGGAAGCTCTTTGCTCCAATTAAGACGCAATGAGATCTCTCGGCCTTGTGAGAGGTGCCGGCACCTCTCGGTTGGAGGTTTTACCTCCGAGGGCCCAGCGAATCGGCGGGGGCTGCAGTGATTCTTTTAATGATCTTTTACCGTGAACTTTTTTCTCATCGTATTCTGATGCAGATATAGTTATTTATTTTTTCAATTCCTACTATTGGCTCACTATCTTTCTATATATTATTTATATATTTATCTTGTTCAAATTTTCAATTGTTAATAAAATACTCTCTAACCCGTGGTCACTCGTGCCTGTTTTTGCTACCGTCGTTACTCGCGGGGTGTAGAGAACACCCCAGACTTTTAACACGTGTATTTAAATATGGAAAAAAAATTTTAGTCAATTATGATACATTTTTATAAATTACAAGTTGTTTTTTTGTATTCTAAATAAAATTATTAAATTTATTGCATACAAATGAGATTAACATTAATTTAAACTAAACCTACAAAATTTTCATTTTAATATACATTAACTTTATATTATTGCTGAGGTGTAGAGAACACCCCGCGCGAGTGATCGCGGGCTAATCATCCAATCAAGTTAAATAATTTTTTTTAAAACTTGGATGACACTCGATGTTAATACAATTTTTTCAAATATTAATTCATTAAATTTAATTAATTTAATTAATTACAGGTTTTTGACGCCAACTTAGATTCGTCTCCATTGTTGTAACAATGTAACTGCTAAAACAATGACAAAAGTTGGCGTCGAAAAGCGGTTTTTCAGCCAAACTACCCAAACCAAGTGTGCATTGTTATAACAATGCAGACAAATCATGCTCTTTTTTCACAATTCCTACTATTAGTTCCCTCTCCGTATACATACAGTCGCTTCAAGCCAAACTCGGACACTATAATAAAAAATACTGTTTTGCAAAAATACTTTGACCAAAAGGAATTCAAAAAAAGTAAAGAGGGTTTTCTAATAGTGAATTTATTGCTCTATTAAAAACAAACCAAATAACGCTAATTCATAAATTATAATGACAAATTTTTAGAGATAAAAATAAAATTGCAAAAAAAAGAGAGCGCAAGCCAAACTCGGACATCTGACAATAAAGCGCCAAATCATTGCAACTCTGAGTGAAAATTGTAGACAACTTCATGAAAAACATTGTAGTTGTTCAGCGGAATTCTCGATTTGATATTCTTTCATTTATTGCAGAAAAAAACTTAATTTATTGAAAATGTCAAGGCAAAGGGGCCAAACGAGCATTGAGCTAAGGAAATTGATTATTAAGCACACTGAAGATGGAAAGTCTGTGCGAAAAAATATCGGAGATTGTCAAAAGAAGTCATTCCACGGTTCATGACATCATAAAACGCTACAAAACCAATAATCAGGTGGAAAATAAGCTTAAAAAAGCCCATAACAGGATTTTCACCGAAGCAGATGAGCGATATTTAGTGAGAAAAGTGAAAGTAAATACCTTCCTTAGCGCTCCAAAGCTAGCTATTATTGCTGAAAATGAATTAGGGGAAAAAGCTAGTTCATCAACAATTAGAAATGTGCTCCATATGAAAAATCTCACTGTAAGAAAAGCTTTTCATAAGTAAGCGAAATCAAAAAGTAAGACGTGAATTCGCAAAGGAGCATGAAAACAAGGATTTTTCTTACTGGAAACAAGTATTATTCACTGACGAGAGCAAATTCAATATATTTGGATCAGATGGCAAGCCATATGTTTGGAGAAAATCGAATGAGGAATTTCGTAGACAAAACTCTTGAAACCAACTGTGAAGCATGGTGGCGGATCAGTAATGGTCTGGGGATCATTTTCAGCTTCTGGCCCTGGAACTTTGCATTTCATTGAAAGGAGAATGGATCAGAATGTATACCTTGACATTTTAAAAACAAATTTGCCACTATGTGTGCAAAACCTTTCGCTTGGCAATAATTAGAGATTTTATCAGGATAATGATCCCAAGCATAAAGCTTATAGAGTGCGTTCCTGCCTCCTATATAATTGTCCTCACGTCATGGAAACACCACCCCAATGCCCAGACATAAATCCCATCGAGAATTTGTGGGATTATCTTAACAAAAAAGTCCGGGAACACGCTGTTTCAAGTAAAACTGAGTTGAAAAGAGTATTATTGCAAGAATGGGATAATATTCAGCCTAATTTTTGTGAAAAATTGGTGCAATCTATACATAAACGCCTTAAAATGGTTATAAAAAAACAAAGTATTACACACAAAATATTAATTCATTTGAAATATTAACTAGTTTTAAAAATCTTCTTAGCTGTCCGAGTTTGGATTGTGCGTTAATTTTTGTTTTGTTTTGTTTTTTTACCATAATTTCTGGTTACAATGTAATAATTTATGTTTTGTTAACTGTTTTTAATACTGCTATAAATATATTATTGAAAATGCATTTAATTATTTTGCTAATTATTTTTATTTAAATTTTTTTTACTTAAGTAGTAGATTTTCTTTGATGTCCGAGTTTGGCTTGGAGCGACTGTATATGTGAGGTGAGGGTTCACACCTCGCCTCTGGTTGGAAATGGAAATAAAGACAATGTTGATATAGAAACATTTAATTAGTTAATAAAGGTTACGGCACAACACAAATATACTCAAATAGAATTGATAAAAAGGAGGGCGGTGGCTGCCCTTTACATCAGCTAGCGAAACATGTCCATCCTCTCAACACCACGTTTAGCGCTCAGTTCTACATCCAGCATGTCTGCCGGAATCACAGCTACGGTTAATCAGATAGTTCTAGTTAGGAGTCGATGCTACTCCAAGTAGGGCATAGATGGATACTACATATATATATCTTGTTCAAATTTTCAATCCTTATTAAAATACTTTCTATTCCTCCATTCAAAGTAGGAATTAACTTTAAAAAATTTTTATATTACTTTTTATAACTTAAGACCACCATTCAATAGCTTATGTATTAAAGTTTTTACTCTGCGATTTTATAATTATAATAATTTAAAAAAGAAAAAGAATTTAAAATAGTTAACATTAGAGACTATATCAATTGAAGAAAATGTATATGCGTGTGGTTGTAGTTTGATTGATCGATTTTTATTTAGTCCCATTATAAGGCCGTTTGTGTGGTATGGTAGTTAGGAGAGAGCGTACCAGCTCAGGTGTCGTCCTCGTCACTTGATCATGGTTCAAACTTATGAGGACCGTTGCCTATAGCCCTCGTGCAGATTTATAGTGTGACGTTAATATAGAAGATCGTTCCCACTTTATGAAAACGATTTTAAGATTTATTTTCTCGTTTGAATTTTGAGATAAAACTGTGGCATTTTCAGAAGAATTGTTTGCTAATTTTTCATTTGACTGGAATGTAAAATAAAAGGTTTAATTTGAAAATGGCTCCTAAAGTTGATAGAGGACTCGAAGGTTAAGTAACTGAGCTTTCTGAAGAGAAATATTCATATCAATAAATTATAAAGAAGTATAAAAATTTCGATTACTACATTTCAAAAAGTAGGTATTTATAATACATTAAATTTGAAAGGAAAAACCATCTACTTGAAATTAAAAATGAAAATATGACCGTGAAACCTCATTCTAAGACTTAAAACGCTGGAAACTATCAGAAAGTAAAGTCTCTGATCCTAAAAGAAA